>JAIGNY010002620.1:4057500-4147858 GCA_020152595.1 Chiridota heheva | reverse complement strand
GTTTGAGACAGGATTCAAGGGTAAAACACATTGCCATTACCTTCAAAATATGAATTATGTTGTAAAATGCAGATATTGCATATATATATATATATATATATATATATATATACATATATATATATATATATATATACATATATATATATATATATACATATATATATATATATATACATATATATATATATATATATATATATATATACACACACACATATATAAATATATATATATATAATATATATATATGTATATATATGTATATATATATATATATATATATATATATACTTTTAAAGATCATCATGAGCACTCTCACCACTTTGCTGATGATCTATATAAATATATATATATATATATATATATATATATATATATATATATATATATATATATATATATATATATATATATATATATATATAAATATATATTACAATTTTTCATCTAACTTGAAATTATTATGTTGCATTTAAACATGGTAAAATACTGCAAACTTTAGTTTTACTTTTATGTTTATGTTTACTTTCATGAAAAGGAAGTAACAAAATAAGTTGAGAAAACCAGTAGCACAATCCCTGCCATCACTAACTTTTCAATAATTAGGCTCAGAAAATGAATCAATGGAAATTTGATGATTTCTTTGAACCATTTTAGAGCATTCTCTACCAAATTAAATCATGACAACACATCCATTTTCCAAGAAATCAAGAGTACCACCTCATGAAAATATCCATCTCACTAACAATGGGAAATTACTCAAGTGATCATATCTCAAATTTTGTCTTCTAATATTTGGAAATCTGAATACACATCTAAGTAAATCAGTGAGGTTTAATTGTCTGTATGGTGAGGTTTAACTGTATCATGACAGCTATGGCCAAATTGTGCCTGAGAGATTAGAATATGTTAGAGGTGAAAAGAGATTGGAAAAGTTGGGTAGAGTGTAGAAGGTGGGTAAAAGTCTGGAGCAGGTCAGGACAAGATAAGTTAGATATAGTTGAAGTAGCAAGGAAGGAGATGATTTTTCTAAGGAGTTTTTGCAGAAGAGCTCAGCAATGGAGTTGAAGGGATTGAGGGAAGCTCTGGGGTTGGTAAGGAAAGGACAGTCAATGAGGATGGACTCATGACAGTTATTACAGAGGTGGAGGGAGACGGTGAGGAGGTGAGAATGCGTGGTGGGTGTGACCTATTCTGAGGCGAGTGAAGTAGACATGGTCTTTCTGAGGGAGGTTGTGGAAAGTGGGCTTGGTTGAAAATGGCAGGCTGAATCTTGTAAAGTTTGTTTTCAGTGTGGGTGTTCCAATTTGATTGCCAGTGGTGACGGACATGAAAACAATAAGCGGTTTAATGTCAGCATGTGTTTTGGGGAAAAGGGGGTAGGAGGAGAATAAGAAGATGTTTGGCAGCCACGTCTGCTTGTCATTGCCAGGGATGCCTATATGACTGGGTATCCAGAAGAAAAGGATGCTTTTCCTGCACAGGGGGTGGGGGTGGGAGGAGGAGTTTATGAAGGATGAGGTGGGTTGTGAGGTTTTCCCCATTTAAGGGTATGTATGGAAGCAAGAACAGTTTTGGAGTCCAAAAAAATGGCAAAGCAGTTGAGGGGAGAGTACTCAATAAAACTGAGGGGGAGAATGATGGCCTTAGCCTCAGCTGAAAGAATGGATGAGTTGTCGGGCAGTCTGCTTCTGAGGATGAGATAATGGAGTGGTCATGTGAGTTCTATTATTTGAAACTGAGATGGGTTGTGTGTTTCTTACCAAGGTTGTGAGAGTATCCTCCTTGATGTTTTTCATTGAATGTCCTGAAAGCTTGCTCAATTGGTCGCAAGTAGGAAGCATTTTCATGAAGATGGGCACACAACTATAAAAAAAAACCAGATAAAAAAGATTAATTCAAAATAATAACACTCACTGATGTAAGTACAGCGCTTGATGTGCCCTTAAAGTCCTGGTACTCTAAAAAAGCCCTCATCCAAACCTACAACTCAAACAAAATCTGTTTAAAATCAATAGCGATGCCAGCATAAACTTTGACTAAACAACTCAATTTCTTCTACTCAAAGAACATCATTTCCTAAAATCAATAAGTTTGAATTCCTTGAAATAATGAATACTGGGTGGTTGGTAAATGTGTTCTATGCATATTTTCAAATTTATCCCAAAGAGACATACCACTTTTGAACATATGAGCCCCTGCCCCTTAACATGTGCAATATTGGTGTAATACATACAGATATTACAACATCTAGGAAGACAATGGCACTTATCTTTGATTCAAGGCCTTTTAAGGGGCGTCTTTGATAAATGGCAAAACATTTATAAGTTTCTATTGATCTTAGAATGGAAATCCACCTAATTCAATGGTTTAGTAGGAATTTCTGAAGTTTGTAAATTGACAATAGTGATAAGCAGTTCCATTTTTTCTGTCGCGATTGGGAATCGTGGATACACATGGAATCGCGAGTCTGAAAGAAATTGAAGTGTTGAATAAAAAACTATGGGTATTTCAAGGAACTGATTCAAGTCCTACAGTAACCATCACAAACCATCACAATGGTCGCACCAAATAAGCAAAGAATTTCACAAAATTTGAGTATCTAAATTTTTATCTACCCGTAAGGCTGAAAAAATGATCAAAAATGAACAACCATGGTTTATAAGTGCTTAAAAGATGTAGAAATAAAGTATCAGCAAATACATTACGCCATTTTGATTTTGAAACTTTCAGCACTCATAACAGCGTATAAAGACTTCAAAAGTGCACCATCAACTCAAATTTCTTCCCTTTCCCAACATGGCTACCTTCTGCGCATACACTGAAATCTCAGCCCATGGAAATATTTTTGACTGTTTATTTCATAACATTTTTTCTTTTTGTGTAATTTATTTGACTCATGAGTAATATTTTTATTTCTTTGTAGTGGACATAACAATTCAAGCATTTTTGTCCGTGTATTTCTGCATCAGTTTTACAACTTATAAAACTGACGGTCTTACAGGTCTTAGCCTAACTTAATAGTCAGTGAGATTAAAGCCCTAATGTTATGTTGTTTTTCTGGCCACTTCTGTGTTTTTGTAAGTGTGAATTTAGTTTATAATTTATTCGCTGTTTGAGATAATCTCCGCATTGAAATGGCTTATGTTTATAAAGATTAAATTATAACAAGCTCTGTGCAAAGTCAGTTGCATTTATGATGATTTTCAAATGTAACAGTTCTCACGGATACCTGTGAGTTTCAAACAAAGGAACATGCAGAGCGGTCTGAAATAATACCACGGGTAGAGGTGGACACGTAATACCCGCACAGATCTAATTGACAAGAAACAATATTACAACAATCATACAAAAAATTGCTTTAGTTAGTTTACCTAGGCTAAGAGAAAATAATGTTAAAAGTAACTGGAACCAATTCTCATTCTTCACAAGAAATTCTAAATCCTGTTTCTCAGAAGTTTTTGAGGCATATAATGGTATCCTTCTGGTTTTAACAAAAATGTTGCTCATGCAGCTTTTCAATTTCTAGCAGCTTTATATGTTTGAACTGTGCATTCTAGTTGGTCCTTGGCTATGGCAAACTTTCATCCAGTTGCAAGATTGTTTCAGGGCCACCGTGCACCAGTAATAAACCATGATTTAAATATCTTATTTGAATGCCTCATTTTATGAAGAAAAAAATAGGCAAGGTCTACTTTTCAAACACAATAAAACAAAAAGTTGAGAAACACATAAGAATAAAGTCATTGCTCTATTTGAACCAGATGCTCCAAACAAGTAAGAGGTAGAGAGCAAGAAGTAGTACCTCTGTTACTTGCAGCTTCAATAAAATAGTGCTATACACCATACAGGCAAAACAAGCTACATTGTCTGAAAATCTATTCAAAAAAGCAACAATCCCATCAAAATGATTTTACGGCTTTTATGATCTTTGACATAAGTATATATATTTATAAGTAAGTATACAGGTAGAGCATTTACATGTTTTCATAGTATTTGCACTTTATAAGTAACCATTTTAATAATAATAATAATAATAATAATAATAACAACAACAACAATAATAATCATTATAATTCAAGAAAATATGCTAATTCATGAGGTCACCAGTTGAATAGCTCTAGATTGTGTTATGAACATCTACTGTTGTTTAATCTTTTGCCAAAATAGTCTGAAGGAAAGCAGCTGTAATACAATAAATAATAAAAGATTGTAACCTTATTTTGATGGGAAAGAGGTTGCTGTCATCAATGCCACACAATTGCCAGAAGCACAAAATTTATAGAATTACATCTATATCTAGGCATACCTTCAAGAAACTACATTAAAAATTTACCCGCTTCCCGTAAAGGGGATATTTACAAGAGTATACTTACTTTCCATACTATAAATATGCAATGAGGCAGGCTGGGATGCATGGAAGATAGGTATTATTCTCTATAAGCAATAAGATTGCAACCGAGGATCAGAAGGAAGGGAGTTTAGATCGAAGCCCACACAAAGGCTGGTCCCAAAACTCGAACTAGTTTCCCTACTTAAAGGACTAGTTTCCTTATCCTCTTAAGGACGAAAAACCTCTGAATAGGAATTAATCAACAATAGTAAATTACTCCTAGTTACAGTCAAGATGAACAGGTCACTACCTCTTAGCAGTAACTGAGGCAATCGCCACATGAACATAAACTAAGAAAACATGTCAATCAAAAGAGCATTCGAACATGATATAAACATCGTAGCAGTGTCTAAAATAACGCAACAAAACTTACCAAGTTCGTCCATGAGACGGAACTGGTTAGTAAATACATGATTGAAAAGAAAGCGTGTGTTAGGTTAGATGAATTGAGGAATTCTTGAATTGAGGAAAAATATGGGGCAACACAAACTTTGTAAGTCAAAACAAAAACAAAGGAATAAATCGACAGACGTTTTCCTAATGACTGCACAAATTATCCCGTGTAAGGGGCTACGCCTCCAACCTGAGTGCATACCCTGGCTGTTTCATGAACTATGCTGACCACTTTAATGAATTACTTTGGATGATTTATCATGAAATAGTGTCTCACAACACAGTGCGATGAGATCTCTGTAACAAAAAAGAAGAACGCTTTTGTAACGTAGAGCATCAGCTGCGTACTTTTAAAATGATGGGTTTGAAGCGCGGAAAGTGACCGTGCGAATACTGGCTCCAGGAGAAAGATGAAAATGACCTTCTTTGGGAGATGGCACACAAATTGCACCTCTGCACTTTGTAGAGTCTGGAAAGAAGAAAACTCTTTACAGTGTCAACTCCTCATATTACATGGAGGTGGCTTGAGCAGAGCTTCCACCAGCGTACCTAAGACAACTTACATGACCCACAGGGACACAAGAATCTTGGGAGGTCTTTAAAAGAAGATTTTTTTGCTAACTTCCCAGGTCGCGAGTCTGTGACCGTCGACTAGAGCTGTGACCGTTTAAGCGTGTACTGCTTCACGCTGCAAATCTTGTAGCGTTTACTAAATACTTCATTGCGAGTGTCGTTTTCATACATTATAGGCCTAGTGTCTTGCCGTTGAAAATCAATATTCATGATTCAAATCACACACACATTCGGCTGACAAAATTCCAATCAATGATTTTTACAAACTGTAAACTTGATTAGCATAATCTTTTTAAATGTGCGAATCACAAATGCGCAGTAATCACCAATGAATGGGGATATTATGCACTTTGATTTTGCGAAAACTGAGTAATCTAACTTGTAAAATGCACATAAATGTGCAGCAGTAAACAGTAAAACTAACAATAGGCCTAACGTTAGGCCATAAGGCTTTAAATCCCACGCAATCAAGGCCCGTTTATCGACCAAAAAACATTTGAATCGTGACAATCAGTACATTTACATGTAAATATTACCTGATGAGTCAAATAAATTTTGCAAGAAAGAAAAAATATTGCATAATAAACAGAAAAAGGTTTTAACAAAACTGAAATTCTGCATGCTTCGCAAAGAAAGCGGCCATTTTTGAGAGGAATAATATTTCAGAACTTCCTGGTGGTGGTGGCGTAGTTTGAAATGTTTCTGTGAGGTATACCATAGGCCTCAGTATGCAAGATTTTCATAGAACTTTGAAAGCCGTGGCGAATAGGACAAACAAGTTACGATGTTGAGTTTAAATGACATTGAAAGGAAGTTATCTGTTCTTTCTAAACTGAATTTGCATGCATATTTTCCATAAAAATGATGATTTGTACTGTAGAAGTAAACTTTTTACGATTTGGAAAGCAAAACTCAGCGTCTATTTGGGCAATGCAGTCAGTACTTTTGCCATACTAGTTGCGATTTTTTTACTTCCCTTGTAGTTTTGGAGCAATTTTGGTGTATTTCCGAAAATTACGGTACTAAACTTCGTGTACCGCGATACACGCTCGCTTTTTTAGGCGTGTACCGTTTACTAAAATCCTAAGCGTTCACAGCTCTACCGTCGACCCAACTGGGAAGCCTCGGTGCATGGGCTGCTACAGTTATCCTAGAGTCCATGACTGATCCGAGTCTGGGAGAAGACATCCCAGGGGTTGGGAGAAGATATCCCACAGGTACCAACTCCTGAGAAAAGCCATGCTACACTAGGATTGACAGACAAAGGCCACACAGTCAAATGAAGTGCTCTGGGACTGTGGTGCAGTTTGCGGAGCCGGGAATCAGATGCAAGTTGTTTCTGACCATAAGGCGAGCTTCTTGAAGCACGCAATAAGTTTGAGCAGCTGTGGATCCACAGTTGTCCAGTCAAATGGGTGCTACGGTCGTTACATCGCCTTACTTAATACGCGAGCGGCAGAAAGGCATAACCCACATAGTAAGTCCCTTTGAATGTAAATCGATCGTCCATGGATGCAGAGACCTACGTCCAGGAGGCCGAATGTTGTCCACATCACTCTGGTCACCTGTGTTAAGCGCCCCCTGTAGTGTTCCATGAAGGCGAGGCGACAGATCCGTGATCATGTTCTCTTAGCCCGTAAGGTGAGCGGCCTGAAGGCTGACATACTTCATCTTGCACCAGATGAGAGGAAGGATTCAGAAACTCCTGAACTTTGTTCCTCCCTGTCTGAAAGAGAGAGAGACCACAACAGTGGTGCTAAGTCGGTCTTGCGTATCTGTTCTGTTGTGCTCATTAATTGCAGCAAAAAATGTAAAAGTTCCCAGCACACTGCCTGTGAATTCAGCATAATGATATGCTGAATATACAAAATACCTGTCTGGGTTACTGCAATTGGGGACCACGTTAAATGTGCTCCCCATTCCGTCCAAGATGCATTCATCACCACTGGCGGTAAAGGTCTGACAGATGGAACTTAACTCCACATGACAGATGGGAATGGTCCCACCACCACTAGAGGGAGGGCTACCGTCAAAGGTATGGAGCGGGGTACTGAGGTGTCCTGGATGGCACCACAGGTCTAACAGAAGGAGGCGTGGGTCCCTCATGTGAAACTTGCACATGGGGACTACCAGACTGGCTAAGCGGCCTATGAGCATCAGCCAGTCTCACCAAAGATGATTGCTGTGAGCAGAAGAAATCCGCTATTGCCTTCATGGCTAGCACTCTCTCCTCTGTCAGCCATAAGCCTTGTGTAAAGTCCAGGATGGCCGAGGTCTGGAATGGCGTGGTGGTATGGTCCCTCTTCTCAAGGTAGCAGTCTGCCACTCTGGAGATGACTGGTGTCTCTAAGAAGAGACCCTGGTCATCTGTGAGACCATCTTCAGCTCGCGGGGTAGATTTCAAAGACGTCATCCCCACAAATCGCATAGTCTGGGGAGCATTGAATGTATGCATCAGTTGCTGCTGGCCGGAGGTGCGTGGGAGGCAGCAGCCTCTCCTCCACGGACTGTGTGACCCAAGACTGAAGCCTGGATTTTAAGGAGTCCATGAAGGCAGGAAACATCCTCCCATTGCTTAAATCTATTTTTTTTCATATGTCACGCCTGGTCTCAGGTGGGAAGGAAGATAGTGAGAAGTAAGGGAAGGACGGAAACTGTTCTCTCATTTGCGCTTCCTGCTTCTTTCTCAAACCCTACTCGGTCGCCTGCTCCGCTGTAGAGAGGACCGGGGAGAGAAGTGAGCAAAATGCTGGATGTTGGTGGGGAGCCCTGTATGGAGTGCTGCTATGCGTGGTAAAGGAGGAGGAGGCAGAGGAAGAGGACCATCAATCGTTGCTTCCCTTCTCTGCTCTCGTGGTGACTTTTTTAGTGCTGCTCCTTGAGTCACGAGTGGCCTTGTCCACGCCACTACATTTCAGTCACTGCATTGTGTGCAAGTCTGCAGGGGATTACACGGTCAGCTATTGTATCACAATTGTGGGTATACCTTGGGCGGAGTTAACCAACCTCTTTGGAAAAACTTTTACAGGCTCTTAACTCCGATAAGCTATTTTCAACTTAGAGTTACCATAGGTCATATGCTCTATGAGCCGTTAAGTCTGTAAAACTCTAACAACAGTGTAACTGTGGGGCGCGTGGTTACAGCTGTGGAGAATATAAAAGAAACCGTTGTCTTACGTATGGTGTGAGTGCACAAAATAATTGCCCGAGCGCAATGTGGCAGGTGTGAATGCGTGTAACCGCACTGTTAAAGTCTGACATTAGTGTAACATCGTATGAAAAATGGGTCATTAGCACGTACTCAGTACGCGTCCCAGTTAGAATAACCGCGGAACGATGTAGCTAATGGCTACTGGTACAAAAAGAAATTAGCTTTCGTGAAGCTATACTTCCAATAGAGTTTGATCTATCACCGCAGCTGTGCTGCTGATGGGTACACTTCTGGGTTTACCGTGCGCTATGCGTTATCCCATGTAGATCCTCTTGGGGGCTATGAGGACCAATTCACCCAGTCGTATGGACCTGTAAAGCTTAGCTAAGATACCGTATGGACTCGTACAGGGCCATACAACGGAGCTGTATGGACCAATAAAGCAGCTATGGAGCTGTATGGGCCATTCAATTGGTTTGTTTGTTTGTTTGATGAGGTCTTAACGCACCACGACAACGAAGGTCAAATTGTGCCTGAGAGGTCAGACCATTTTAGAGGTAGTAAGGAAAGAGACCAGGGGAAGAATGAGAGAAATTCAAGAACAAAAGCCAGAAAGCTGTGATCGAGAGAGGAGGTGCATGGGTAAAACTAAAAACAGAGTAGAGAGGGGTGGAAGAGGAGGATTAAATATGGTTGTAGAGGATGCATGCTGAAGGAAGGAGACTATTTTATCTGGAGGATTTTTGGAAGAACTCAGCAATTGAGTTGTGGGGGCGAGAAGCTCTGGGAAGGTTGTACAGGGGGCAAGCAAAGGAGAACGTGTTGGATTGTAAGGATGCAGTGGCAATTGTTACAGAGGGGTTGGGGAACCAATAAGGAGGTGGGAGTGAGTGAGGTGGGTGTGACCAATTCTAAGGCGGGTAATATGAGCGTTGTCGATCGAGAAAGGTTGTTGATGGTGGATTTGATCGGGATTGTGGGCTGGATAACATGGAGTTTGTTATCAATTTGGAAGTTCCATAAGGTTTGCCAGCGGTCACGAACAAGAGAAGCGATAAGCGGTTTGATGTCAGAGAGGTTTTGGGAAAAGGGAAGGGAGGAGGTTAAGGGCAAGCTTAGCGGCTGTATCAGCCCTGTCATTGCCAGGGATGCCAACATGGCTGGGTATCCAGAAGAAAGAACACTTTTCCTGCAGAGGGTGGGAGAAAAGAGTTTCCGGAGGAGGAGGTGGCAGGTGAGGTTATCCCATTTAAGATTGAGTAATGAAGTAAGAACAGCCTTTGAGTCAGAGAAAATGGCAAAGTGACTAAGAGGAGAGTACTCAATAAAGTTGAGGCGAGGAGAATGGCCTTAGCCTCGGCTGAAAAGATGGATGAGTGGTCAGGAAGTCTGCTACTGAGGGTGATGTCTTGGATGATGGCAGCAGCAGCTGTCTTGTTGCCTTCCTTGGAGCCATCAGTATAGATAGAGGTGTAATTTGAGAGTTGGTCTTTGATTTGGTTGTGGAGATTGATGAAGAGATTAGGGTGAGTTTGAGTTTTGTTATAAGTGGAGAGGTCTAGGTGGACAGAAGGAAGGGGGTGGCCCAAGGAGGCGGAAAAGTGGGCCAGGAATAGGTGCCGAGTGGGCGGGGTTGATGCCAAGTTGAAAGAGGTCTGATTTAATCGTAAGCTGAAGGGGCGATAGGGTTTTAGTCCTATCAAAGAGGAGGAGAAATTGGGGTACCTAATGAGGTTGTAAACAGGGTTCTGAGTGTTGGTGAGGACTCTAAAAGCATAGGAGAGGCTAAGCTTTTACATCTAAGTAGAAAGGGGTTCGTTGGCTTCAACATGAAGGCTAGTGATTGGGGAGGTCCTGTAGGCTCCTAGACAAAGCCTGAGGGCTTCATTTTGGATGGTGTTAATGTGGTTGAGGTATGAGTTGTGAGCGACACAGTAAACAATATTGCCATAGTCAAGCTTGGCATGAATGGTGAGCCTGAAAATTTTGAGGAGAGCATAGCGGTTCGCTCCCCAAGTAGTGTTGGAGAGCAGTCGGAGGGAGGTTGAGGGAGCTATTGCATTTTAGTTTCAGGTTGGTGATGTGTGGCTTGTAGGTGAGCTTGGGGTCTAGAGTTAGACCAAGGAACTTTGTGTTTTCAACTTTAGGGGATCACGATTCCCATTGAGCACAAAGTTCGGGTTGGGGTGGAGGTTGTTGAAATGACAAAAGTGCATGCAGACTGTCTTGTCTTTGGAGAATCTAAAACCGTTATTGTTGCTCCAGACTTGCAGCTGATTGAGGCTGGTTTGAAGCCTATTTTCAACAATAGGAAAGCTAGGGGAGGAGTAGAAGATGGTGAAGTCATCCACGTAGAGTGCGTTTGATGCTGGGGCCAAGGTCATTCCCGATGTCATTAATGCTCAGGTTGAAGAGAGTGGGGAGAGGATGCTGCCTTGGGGGCGCCCTCTTCTTGGGGTGCGGCTTGGAGAGGTGTGGCCAATCTGAACTTGGAACTGCCTGGGTGAGAGGGAAGTTTTGAATAAAGATGGGGAGGTGGCCTCTGGGCCAATGGTGTGAAGTTTCGGGTAATGCCGTATTTCCAAGTAGTGTCGAAAGCTTTCTCGAGGTCAAAAAATGGCAATGAGGTGTTCCTTTTTGCAAAGGATTCCCGGATAAGCGGTGTCGAGCGTAATTAACTGGTCTAGGGTATTGCGGCGTTTTTGGAAGCCGCTTTGGTGAGGAGAGAGGATTCTGTTGGTCTCGAGGAACCAGTTTAGTCTCTGATTAATGATCTTTTCCATAATTTTACAGAGACAGCAAGTAAGGGCGATGGAGTCGGTAGCTGGTGGGGTCGGTGCTATCCTTCCCGGTTTAAGGGCGGGGATGACAATAGCTGTCCTCAGATAGGGGAAAGGAGTGTGAGGACCAAATGTGGTTGAAGATGGTGAGTAGGGTAGTGAGTGGCTTTGATGGGGAGGTGTTTCAGAAACTGATAGGGGATGTTATCTGGGCCCTTGGAGGTGCAGCCAGCGTCGCTGATGGCTTAGTTTAATTCAGAAAGGGTGAGAGGGTGTTGAAGCTTTGGAGTTGTCAGAGGAAAAGTGATTCTCGGGCTTCATCGCTTTTTGATTTTGAAAGCATTGGAGTAGTTGGTCGAGGCCGAGATGTTGCTGAAAGAGGCGGCGAGGTGGTCAACGATGTCTTTTTGCGGTGAGAAGGTCTCCATTCCAAGAGATGGGAGATGGAAGATTTGCCTACTCTGCCGTGGAAGCTGTTAACCATTCTCCAAATCTTCTTAGTGGGGTGTTGGTGGTGAGAGAAGAGATAAAGTTGTTCCAAGTGTTGGTTTTACTGTCCTTGATAGTGCGTCTGGCCTTGGCACGGCTGATCACGAAAGAGGTTAAGGTTATGGGTGGTCGGGTTAGTTTTAAAGTTCCTGAGGGCTCTTTTCCTGTTCTTGATGGCGGTTTTGCAGTCATCTGAGAACCAGGGTTGGGGATGATTTGGGGTTTGGAGGTTTTGGGAATTGAGCAGGTGGCGATGTTGATAAGGATATTACTGAAGTTAGACATGGGATCCTCATCCTCGAGAAGATGGGGAGAGGTGTGAGTCACAGAGGGTTTCAAAGGGACCAGTCAGCCTTGTCGAGGTTCCAGTTGAGGGGTGTGCTCAGTGGGGATTTGAAGATTGGAGTGTATAAGAAGAGGGTAATGATCACTACCACAGAGGTCAGCAGTGACTCTCCAACTAAAGTCAGGGAGGAGGTTAGGGAACAGATAGACAGGTCAATACAGGTGAGAGAGCCTGTGGCAGGATGAAGGTAGGTCGGGAGTTAGTGTTCAGTAAGGACAGGCTGTGCTGACGGAGGCGTTTTGATGAACTTGCCTCTAGGGTGGTGGTATTAGAGCCCCACAGAGGGTTGTGGCGTTGAAGTCACCAAGAAGGATGAAGGGGTGGGAAGCTGAGAGATGAGGTTGTTAAGGCTGGTTGGTTGAATGTTGGTGTTGGGAGGGGATAGATATTGCAGAGAGTGAAGTTTTGTGGAGGGAGATAGAAATACAGATGGCCTGAAGGTCGGTGTGCACCACGAACAGGGCTGTGTGGGATGTCGTGTCTAACGAGAATGGAGACGCCACCACAGGCCCTGTCAGCATCCACTTGATGTTTGTGATAGCAAGCAAAGTTGTTAAGGGAGTAATGGTCGGTGGTTTTCAAGAAAGTTTCTTGTAGGCAGAAGACGACGGGTTGAAGGTGGAGGCCAGAAGGTCGATTTCTTCAGAATTGGCCTTAAGGCTCCTAATGTTCCATTGTATGATGTTGTGGGTGTTATTGTAATTGATTGTGGTGTATGCCATAAAGGAGGCGGGGTTATCTGGAGGAAGATCTGCTGGGTCTGGAGTTCACTTGTTTTTTCTTTGGATTTGTTTCTTTGGGAGGCGATTGTTTTTGAAAATTGGGCGAGAAGTATGATCGGTGTGTTCGTGTCGAACAATCCATACTCTCTTCAGTGTGGGTTTGGGAGGTGGGTTGTTTGTTGATTGGTTGTTTGTTGATAGGTTGTTTGTTGATAGGTTGTTTGTTGATTGGTTGTTTTTGGTTGGTTGTTTGCTGGTTGATTTGTTGGTTTGTTGGTTGTTTGCTTGGCTGGTTTTAGCTTGATGTATGAAGGTATTAGTGGAGTTGGTGTAGGGGCGGTAGGGGCTTTAGAGTAGGAAGGGGTTGAGGAGAGAAGTGGTGGTGGAGGTGGTGTGGGTATTGGGTGTGATTGGGTTGTTGGAAATGGTGATGGGCTTAGGACTAGGTAAGAAGAGCCAGGTGAGTCGGTTTGGGCATGGGAGTTAGTTTTTGTTGTGTTAGTTGTGTTTGGGGGGCGGAATTAGAGTTAGAGGAGACTACGTTTGAGTAGGAAGGTTTGGAGTTAAGGGAAGCGAGGAATTGTTTCCTGGCCTCAGGGTAGGTTATGTTGGGGTTAAGGGTTTTAAGTTTAGTTATTTGTTTTCCTGAAGCCAGGTGGGACAGTCTTTCGAGAAGGAGGATGGTTTGCTGGGTGTTTACCGTCACAATTTGTGCAGAGTGGGGTTGGTGCAGGAGGTGTTGTCATGGTCGGGGCTCCGCCCAGTTACCACAGCCCGCTTGGCTGTGGCAGGAGTTTTTCCGTGGCCATACCTCTGACAATTGTAGCAACGTAAAGGGTTAGGAATATAAGGGCGACCTGGATTCTCAGGTAGCCGGCAATGATGGGAGGAGGAGAGTTGGAGTTGCGAAAGTAGAAATATGGTGTTGGTGGGAGTTTAGGCTCCGTCTCTCTTTAGAACGCAGACGACGGGCTTGGTTACATGTTGGTTAGCTAGTTCTTCTTGGAAGTGGTCATCGGTCATGTATGCACTAAGATCGCGGGTGCGTATGGCGCCTTTGCTGGAGTTTAGGGAGCGATGGGGGTGACTGTGATGTCGATACCAGAGTTGGATAGGGTTTTGGTGGAAAGGAGGGTGGTGGCTTGTGTGTCCCTGGTGCAGTGCACCAGGAGATCACCGGATCTAAGGTAGAGACTTTGGGAGGGTACCGACAAGGTCAATGGACCCGTAAAACCATGGCGCGGATCCGTACCCATGGAGCCGTGGAACCCGTTTATGGAGCAGTATGGATCTGTACGGAGCCATTCACTGGACCCGTTCGGACCTGTGAAAGTAATTTTATGGCTCTACAGCAAGAAGTGAAATTACTTGTAACTTTCTTAAGATGCTGCCCCTTGTGTTCCTACCAATCCCTACACGGAATTGTGGCCCACAGCGGTGTTATAAGAAGTCACCTACCAATACCTATGCCCCCCATCGACTCAGTAGCATCAAGGCGTGGGCGCACTAGTACTATGTGGTTTATTCTAAGTTGAGTCGTTAAGAGCGCAACTCAGCTCCTAATATAGTTAAATCATAACTTACACCCGACGGACCTCAACCTGTGACCCCACCGGCTCAATAGCGTTGAGCCGTAGTGCCCCAGGGTGGTTGGTCAGTATCAATTAACAAAGTTAACTACTGCTTATGACCCCACTGACTCAGTATCATAGAGCCGTGGCCTTGGCGTAAGTAGTTGACTTTGAGTATACGCCTATTTGGCACTAAAGTATATTGGATATGCTTATTCAGTGCTAGATATAATGGATATGCCTATTTGGCTAGATTATATTGGATATGCCTATTAAACACATACAATATATATATATATATATACATATATATATATATATATATATATATATATAGATATAGATATATATATATATATATATGTATATATATATATATATATACATCTATATCTATATATCTATATATATATATATATAAATATATATATATATATTTATATCTATATCTATATCTATATATATATATATATATACTTAAACCAAAGTTCCCCTATGAGGATGTACTTACAAGCCTTACACGGGCAAAAGGCACTGTGGGAGACATCAAACATAGTATGAAGCAAGCCACAGCAATTTAGTACACCAGAAAAATGAATCAGATTGACTTATATCTAAAACGTTTTGAAACCAGAAAAATGTAACAATGCAGAAAAGCATGGAAAACGCATAAACACTGTAATCTTGGTGTCTGTGGAGATAAAAGAAAAGGTGAATTCTCCCAAAGGGGGCAAGGAAGACCGCCCGTTAGGTTCCTCCTAAGCCCCACTAATCGAGCACATGAATTAAAAACTCTTGTCTTAAAACAGTGCTATGTTTGGTAATGTAAAATAATAAATAGGCTCTCTTGTACAAACTGTAGCTCCTTGGAGCTAGTTGCAGCCGACTCCTCAGCCATCCTGTGGTGACGTCGACCTCTTGCGCATGTGCCAACAGCAAATCGAGATGTTGGCCTAATGCATAGGAGAACCTGTACTGAAGATATCCAAACATGTAATACATATGCATGGTATAATGCAAGGCTATCCTCATGGTAGGGCCTAGAGTGAAAACACATCTACCCAAGGGAATGGAGTCCTAAAACCAGCACACCAGGTGTTCTAAGGACTAAAACACCTGCCATTAGAGTGGGACTCACTCGTTCTAGCCACCCATTTTGTGCGGGCAGATTGACAAACACTCTAACTTTAGTGTAATCTCAATGGTGGAAGTCCTGTGAGTCAGACCAAATATTTCCCAGGCTCATGGCCACCTAATCTTACCTAAGATGACTGGAAAAATCTAGAAGAAAGTGTCAAACAGCATAAAAACTTTTAAGGTAGGAGCTACAAGGAAGAAAATGTTAGAAAAAGCAAACATCTAAATGATTAACTTTTTCGACCAGTCTCAGCGATGTAGTGACAGCAACAGAAAAGAAGTGAAGGATGTTATAGGTATTAGGGAGGTCAGGGATGGGTTGGTAACTATGTTTTTAGTTCGGTTAAAAGTGCGTTAGAATCAGGTCATGGACCAGACTGTATATTTATAGCATGGAAGGTAAGATTTAACTTGAAGTAAATTTTGTATATATTAGAGAAATCTGCAATAACTTAAAAACAAAAGAATATTATTTTACTTTAAAGTTTTCTACTTTAAAATCAGTTTTGAATTCAAATTCATTTAATGACCCTTTCAAGACATCAGTCTACTTTTTGAGAGTGACATTATTTTCCATTTGTCATTTCCTTTGGCTTTAGCAGCAATGCATCTTGAAACAAATAGAATTGTTTGAAATTGATTGAAAATGTTTCTAAAGCAATCAAAAATTGACTAAAAGACACTGAGTGTGCCACATATTTCATGCAGTTACTAAATCAAAGAGTAATACAATAAATAACACAAACAAAATTTGTAAAGGACATTTTAGCAATCTGGATTATTTGTGTAAGTCTTAAAAGGATCAAGTTGGCAGAAAATCTGTTTTTGACATCAAATTGAATATTTCATTTCATCATGTAATTCTTTCATTGTTATGTCTATCTATTATTTCAATATGTAGGATTGTTTCTCCTTGTACAGCACAACTAAATATATTAAGTTTCCCTACATTAAATGAATGCAAATAATAATAATGATAACAATTTGATGACAATTCTTTCAAAATAGCTTTACTTAGCCATACTATTTGAGAATTATTCAAATAGGCTCACTCAAAATGATCATTTTTACAACAAAATAGCATTAATCAAGATGTGATATGATTTTGTCCATCAAATCTATCATGAAGTATTTTACCTTTTCATTTACAGCACTGAGGGGCGCTCCTGTACTTGCATCAATGGGGAATATCTTGCATCGCTGCTCAGTGTATGTGTGGTAGTTTGAAAGTCCAGCACATAGTTCCCGTATAAGTGAAAAAGCTTGTCCTATAAGTTCTTTGCTTTTCTTCTGTAAAACCAAACAGAAAATGTTATATATACTTCAGTGATGCAAATGCAATATAAGTGTATAACACTAAAATCTAAATATTTACATAATGGTGATGTCCATTTGATAATAATTTTCAATAATATTTTCTATAAAGGAACCATTTCCAATTTGTATCCAATGGCATTGCACAAGATACTATCTTAGAATAAGTGAACAGTTTAGTTCAAAGACTTTCAAACATATTTTCAAACTAAGAATGTTCCAAGTAGTATCATGCATGAGTTGAGTGAACTGATGCTCCATAAGTATGGGGCAGTACAACTTGGTTACGCTGGTTTCATAATTTAAGTTCTTCAGGACAGTTACTTGGATAAAATGCGGCAATATTATCGGCATTTTGGGTGCCCCATCTTTGACCCCACCTCCCAAGCGTGTTTTTAAAAAAGTGCTGGTAGAGTAAGGATTAATCAACCCGCGACAAGTGTGCCAACTCAAAAATATATGCAGCATGGTCCCAGTGGGTAGCCCACCGGATCACTAAAGCAGAACAAGCCTGACTCTGCTGCTCAGAAGACAAAGGATCCTTCAATAATCAGCCTGTGCTTAACCCTTACTCTACCACGCAGAGATATTATCGCCGTTTTGGGTGCCCCATCTATGACCCGCCTCCAAATCTCCTTTGGTGCTGGTAGAGTAAGGGTTAAGGTACAAGTTGGTTGGTGGGTTCAATAATGGACCCTTGACAGTATTGGTAGAATTGTGCCAAAGAGATTCAACTATATTTAAATTAACTTAAATAGAGCAGATGTGCCAGCTTTGTGTGTTGTGACTGACAGGATAGGAGGGGATTGGGCATGAGAGGGTGGATACAGTAACACAAATAAATGAATCCAACCTAGAAAAGCCTTCCATCTGCGTAATACAATCAGCATCATATTGTACCAAAATATTCCTCTTAGCTCAAGTTTGGAAGAATTTCAACTATTTATTGATTGATTGATTGTAACTTTATTTTCACTCTCTTGCAAATACAACAATATACAGGTTAAGAAAATAATAATTGAGCTTTACATACATTTGTGACAATTTGCAAGGGATAGTGAAGGGTTATCTGCTCAAGCCAGAAAGGCTTATCGAGGCAGAAACCCCGTGAAAACATAATTAACAAAAATGTTACGACACAAACTTAACATGAAAAAGAAAAGAAATCATATATCAATAGTCAACATTAAGCGGGTATCTTAAGAAAAAAAAAAACAAAACTCAGAATTAGATAGAATCATATAAGCTTAGAAAGTAATTCTTAAGATGTAACTTAAATGTTTTGACATTATTTACGTTTTTAATATCTTGCGGTATGTCATTCCAGACTTTTACACCGTATATCTTAAACAATGTTGGGATAGTGTAAGCCTAAATTTCGGAATCGTAATCATTATGACCTCTGGTTTTGTAAAAGTTTTGCGAGAAAAAATGGTCAAAAGCATTGGGTAAATTGTTATTCTTATATTGATACATGGTTTAAACTAAGGTCTCAGGCCACAGGATCTTTGTGAGGCATTTCCACACCCATTCAAATAAACTTCTCACATAATATTATTTTTCATTCTGAATTGCACACAAAATTTTCCATTTCTACTTTATTAGTAATGCAGTTATTAAAAATTTGAAACTCAAAAGACACAGGGCTGAAACCTCAACATAAGTATTGCAATGTGATCTAGAGCAATACACTCCATTCCTCGATTAAGTTTAACTCAACTGTGAAAGTAAGTATCACCTATATAATGAAGAATCAACATGCAATGGAATGATGTGCTATCTATGAAGAATTGTAGGTTCGCGAAACGTTACTTGTCACCAAAAAGAACAAGAGGTTTTTTCATCCTTGTGCATTCTAACCCAAGGCCAGGTACAATATAGTACTATTCTTCTAAAAGACTCGTTAATAGTCATAGAGCTATGTGGTCTGCAACACAAATCAAGGATGCTTACTACTTTGCAAGCCTCTCTGCTTCAGAAAATATTTCAGATTATGTAAGAGCAACATGATGACAGAAAATTCAATACAATACTGACCTGGTGCTTGCGGTCGTGGGTTGGTACATTCAAAGCATTCAAATGTTGAAATTCTGCATGGGAGTAAAAACAACATTACGCTTCAGAATGTTTGTTTGTTTGATGAGGTCTTAACGGCACCACGACAACGAAGGTCAAATTGTGCCTGAGAGGTCAGATCATTTTAGAGGTAGTAAGGAAAGAGACCAGGGGAAGAATGAGAGAAATTCAAGAACAAAAGCCAGAAAGCTGTGATCGAGAGAGGAGGTGCATGGGTAAAACTAAAAACAGAGTAGAGAGGGGATGGAAGAGGAGGATTAAATATGATTGTAGAGGGATGCATGCTGGAGGAAGGAGACTATTTTATCTGGAGGATTTTTTTGGAAGAACTCAGCAATTGAGTTGTGGGGAGCGAGAGAAGCTCTGGGAAGGTTGTACAGGGGGCAAGCAAGGAGAACGTGATGGATTGTAAGGATGCAGTGGCAATTGTTACAGAGGGTTGGGGAACCAATAAGGAGGTGGGAGGGTAGTGAGGTGGGTGTGACCAATTCTAAGACGGTAATATGAACATTGTCGATCGAGAAAGGTTGTTAATGGTGGATTTGATCGGGATTGTGGGCTGGATAACATGGAGTTTGTTATCAATTTGGAAGTTCCATAAGGTTTTGCCAGCGGTCACGAACAAGAGAAGCGATAAAGCGGTTTGATGTCAGAGAGGGTTTTGGGAAAAGGGGAAGGGAGGAGGTTAAGGGCAAGCTTAGCGGCTGTATCAGCCCTGTCATTGCCAGGGATGCCAACATGGCTGGGTATCCAGAAGAAAAGAACACTTTTCCTGCAGAGGGTGGGAGAAAAGAGTTTCGGAGGAGGAGGTGGCAGGTGAGGTTATCCCATTTAAGATTGAGTAATGAAGTAAGAACAGCCTTTGAGTCAGAGAAAATGGCAAAGTGACTAAGAGGAGAGTACTCAATAAAGTTGAGGGCGAGGAGAATGGCCTTAGCCTCGGCTGAAAAGATGGATGAGTGGTCAGGAAGTCTGCTACTGAGGGTGATGTCTTGGATGATGGCAGCAGCAGCTGTCTTGTTGCCTTCCTTGGAGCCATCAGTATAGATGGAGGTGTAATTTGAGAGTTGGTCTTTGATTTGGTTGTGGAGATTGATGAAGAGATTAGGTGAGTTTGAGATTTGTTATAAGTGGAGAGGTCAAGGTGGACAGAAGGAAGGGGGTGGCCCAAGGCGGAAAAGTGGGCCAGGAATAGGTGCCGAGAGGCGGGGTTGATGCCAAGTTGAAAGAGGTCTGATTTAATGCGTAAGCTGAAGGGGGCGATAGGGTTTAGTCCTATCAAAGAGGGAGGAGAAATTGGGGTACCTAATGAGGTTGTAAACAGGGTTCTGGGTGTTGGTGAGGACCCTAAAAGCATAGGAGAGGCTAAGCTTTTTACATCTAAGTAGAAAGGGGGGGTTGGCTTCAACATGAAGGCTAGTGATTGGGGAGGTCCTGTAGGCTCCTAGACAAAGCCTGAGGGCTTCATTTTGGATGGTGTTAATGTGGTTGAGGTATGAGTTGTGAGCGACACAGTAAACAATATTGCCATAGTCAAGCTTGGCACGAATGGTGAGCCTGAAAATTTTGAGGAGAGCATGCGGTTCGCTCCCCAAGTAGTGTTGGAGAGCAGTCGGAGGAGGTTGAGGGAGCTATTGCATTTTAGTTTCAGGTTGGTGATGTGTGGCTTGTAGGTGAGCTTGGGGTCTAGAGTTAGACCAAGGAACTTTGTGTTTTCAACTTTAGGGATGCGATTCCCATTGAGCACAAAGTTCGGGTTGGGGTGGAGGTTGTTGAAATGACAAAAGTGCATGCAGACTGTCTTGTCTTTGGAGAATCTAAAACCGTTATTGTTGCTCCAGACTTGCAGCTGATTGAGGCTGGTTTGAAGCCTATTTTCAACAATAGGAAAGCTAGGGGAGGAGTAGAAGATGGTGAAGTCATCCACGTGAGAGGGTACGTTTGATGCTGGGGCCAAGGTCATTCCCGATGTCATTAATGCTCAGGTTGAAGAGAGTGGGGAGAGGATGCTGCCTTGGGGGACGCCTCTCTTCTTGGGGTACGGCTTGGAGAGGGGTGTGGCCAATACGAACTTGGAACTGCCTGGGTGAGAGGGAGTTTTGAATAAAGATGGGGAGGTGGCCTCTGAGGCCAATGGTGTGAAGTTTCCGGGTAATGCCGTATTTCCAAGTAGTGTCGAAAGCTTTCTCGAGGTCAAAAAATATGGCAATGAGGTGTTCCTTTTTGCAAAGGATTCCGGATAGCGGTGTCGAGCGTAATTAACTGGTCTAGGTATTGCGACGTTTTTGGAAGCCGCTTTGGTGAGGAGAGAGGATTCTGTTGGTCTCGAGGAACCAGTTTAGTCTCTGATTAATGATCTTTTCCATAATTTTACAGAGACAGCAAGTAAGGCGATGGGTCGGTAGCTGGTGGGGACGGTGCTATCCTTCCCGGTTTAAGGACGGGATGACAATAGCTGTCCTCCAGATAGGGGAAAGGAGTGTGAGGACCAAATGTGGTTGAAGATGGTGAGTAGGGTAGTGGTGGCTTTGATGGGGAGGTGTTTCAGAAACTGATAGGGGATGTTATCTGGGCCCAACAGAGTGGAACATTTCTTTCAATGCTTTAATGACAAAAAGGATGTCCACGCGAATTCATTTCAGCATATGAAGCCTTCTAATACAAGAAGATACATGTTAGCTCTGAAATTTGTTAAAATTGTTCTAACCATCATAAATGCCTATACGTAATGGAGGTACCATGCAGGTATTCCCAACAAAGGTACCATAAGCAACAACTTTTTCTATTTTTACGAAACTCTTTAAAAATAGAACAAGATTTCATTTCATATCAAATTATACCAAATTTCTGACTTGCATGATTTTGTCACTTTTCTCTCACCTGTATCATTAAATGGCAGTTTGTTCTCAATGATTCTGGTGGCCCAGCCTAGCTTTTCACTCACCTGTATCATTAAATGGCAGTTTGTTCTCAATGATTCTGGTGGCCCAGCCTAGCTTTTCACTCACCTGTATCATTAAATGGCAGTTTGTTCTCAATGATTCTGGTGGCCCAGCCTAGCTTTTCACCAAGCTCTTCCTTCACCCTCGTGAGTTGTTCTTGGCATCGATCTGCCTTAAGAGTTGATTCTTGAACCTGAATAATGTAAGAAGAATTATTTAAAAAGTATTCGCAGAAAAAAAGAGAGCTCTTACAAAGTGAGTAATGCACCATTCTCCCTACCCAATGATTTAAATGTAATCATTTGTTTTGTGACCTGCTTTGTACCAGCAGAAACAGGACTCAAACAGTTAATAACTCCTATTGAATAACTCGGAGTGAAATGAATTTTAGTTCCTGTTGGTGAGGTACATCTGTTATAGGCTGTTGTGCAGTAGTCACATTTTTGTACTACCAGTAGTGTTGCTTACTTACTACCAGTAGTGTTGCCACTACTGGGATTCCCCTAATGTATTACAAACATATTCCTTACTTTACTTTCATTACCTTATGTTAGTACACTAGGTCAAATTCACATATAAACATGTATTGAAATACCTTCATAAACACCCTCATAAATAACACAGTACTACTCACAAAGACTATTAAAAATCTTTAAAATGTCTATGAAAAACTCACTTCTATCTGAAAAACTCATGTAACTTCCAAAAAAAGTCCCGAAAGAATGTTCCCTACAATCCCTACCCTATGGAAGAATTCAGGTAAAAATTGACCTGCTTTTAAACAGATGTATGTATACTGTAATTATTTCAAAATTGTGCCCTCTATTTTAGTAAAACTATTTGAATAAACACCTGAAGCTTTCAGAAATAGCCATCTTAGGCCATTTGTGGAACTTTCCATACTTCAATTTGTGATTTCAGACAACGCTTTTCTTTACTTTCAAGACAATTTTACTGTAAAGAAATAAAGATGGAACGCTCATTGTTCCCAATTATTACTGACTTGAGGTATATTTACCCCGCTAAGCGTAGCGGGGATATTTACGAGAGTTATACTTACCTTCCATGCTATAATTATGCAATCTGGTCACATGACCTGATTCTAACGCACTTCTAACCGACCCTAAAAAACGTAGTAACCAGCCAAGCCCTGACCTCCATAATACCTCTGTACCACCTCACTCAACATTCCACCGAGGCCTGAACGAGAGGGGAGGGGAGGCGGGCGGGATGCATGGAAGGTAAGTATAACTCTCGTAAATATCCCCGCTACGCTTAGCGGGGTAAATTTACTTCAAGTTATACCTTACCTTCCATGCTATAATTATGCAATCAGATTGCAACCGAGGAGAGGAAGGAAGGGAGTTCAGACCAAAGCACATTTTTTTTTTTTTTTTTTAATGGCTGGTACGAAAACTCACACGAATCGAATCCCGTTTAAAGGACGAAATTCCTTCTCCTCTGAAGGATGAAAGACCTCAAGAGTGGGAAGAACTAAAACATAGCAAACCACGTCTAGGTACAGTCAAACCGAACAAGGCACCATTCGTTGACAGTAACGGAGGCAAACATCGAAAGAACCTGAGCGAAAAGCCCAGAAAAACAAGTACAGCAAAGTGTCCACAAAAAACGCCTAAAACCACACCGGATTCATCCACGAGACGGAACCGGCGAGGAAAACTACAATCGGGAACGAAGCGTGTACCAACAAAAACGAATTGAAGAAATCCTGGACAAGGGAAAAATTCGTTAGCGCGTAACCGCGTAAGAGCAAAAGCTAGCGGGGAACACGAACGTCGAAAAGTGAGGCAGACCAAAAACAAGAGAAAAAACCGCGGCGTTTTCCCGAACGGCGCACGAGAGATCCCGTGAAAGAGGTGATGCCCGAACCCGAGTGCATACCGTGGCGTTCTATGAACAGTGCAGACTACTTGAAAAGAAAGTCACTGGGCGATCTATCGGAGGAAAATGTGACACACTACGAAGAGATCGCCGTGTAACTTTCCAGTGGTCGCGAGTCAAAGACCGTGACACCACTGGAAAAACCCGGTGGATAGCTGCAAGTTATCCCAGGGCTTATGACTGAACCAAGCTGGAGAGAGGCCCACCCCACAACGGGAGGGGGTGAACAACCTCTCAGAAAGGCCATGCTACGTCGAGGAAATGCGGGCTAAGGCCACACCCTCAAACGAAGCGCTCCGGGACGGAGATGCAGTCGCGGAGCCGGGAAAGAGACAAAAATCGTCCCTGACCCGAGGCTCGTACGTGAAGCCTGCAAGGTCTTGAGCAGCCAAAGTTCGTCCTGCGCCGAGACGAGAGGAACGATTCCAGAACTCTTGGAGTCCGTACCTCTCTGCCCGAAAAGGAGACCACAACAGTGGTGCAAAAACGGCGGGAAACTGAAAAACCTCGCTCAGCACTAGCGGTAAAAAGGTGAACGAAAAACCCCGGCATTCTGCCTGTCATAAGGGTTCACAAGAAAAGTTCCCCTACCTCGACCAAGAAGCCTCCGTCGGCACCGACGGTGAAATCTGACGGGTGAAAACCTCGTTCCTTACACCAGGTGGGAGCACCTAAACCACCACCAAAGGGGGTGGCCACCGACTGAATGTGTAAAGCGGAGGTACGAAACGACACCACCTGCAGTCCAGAAAAGACTGCCGACCCTGAGCAAAGGGAGTTTAAACCTACTGACCAAAAATCAAAGGCTAGCGAAATAAAAAGGCAGGCCGTTAATATAAAACGTATACAAGAAGGGCTGCCAACCGTGTAAGGCTATGTAGCTGTGAGGCGGTATGGGTCGTAAGACCGCGGAGCCGTACAACATAGTCAACGGCACCCAAGCGGGGTCTGAAAACTGTAGCAGTTGCGGAACCGCGTAGCTCCAGGCCACACCTATCAACAGCGAAACTTGTCTAAGAAGTTGACTGGAAAAAGTGTTAACGTACTACGTATAGTAACAACCTTAAAACCGCGGAGCCTACGGCTACGGGTGGGGAGAAAACTAATACCGTATGTCTGTACAGGCAGTTAAGTAACAGGCCGTAAAACCGCATGGAAACATCTTTAAGAAGGTGTTAAAGTATGGAATGAACCATACGCGCCATTGTTGGTAAGAGCTACCCCAAACGTGAGGTTGTCTATCAAAAGGCCACCTATTGTCAAGAAAAATATCCTTCATGGAGTTAATATTGACAAGGGGGGTGTAACGTAATACGTCAACCGTATGAGTCATAAACCCCACCACTGGGGTAGAAATCACGAAAGAGTTGACGTCCTGTGTATACTACACGGACCGTTAATTCCGTTAAATACCCTGCACCACGGAGCTGAGAAGCGGCGTGGCTACTGGGGACTTACGCCGTACAAAGTATGCAACCCGTTAAGTATTATAGATCCGTTATGGGTCTACAAAGGCGTCAGCATGACAAGTAAAAACCACTAGTCATCCGCCAACTTTGTCGCTGTGCACCACGGAGCAAAAGCTGCGTGGCTACGCAAGGGGACAACTGGTACTGGGGCGTGTCCCGAGCGTAGTAGCTATCAGTACAAAAGAACCGTCTTAGGTCTCACGATAGCGTGAACGTGCTACATCTGTAACGTGAGTCGTTATTTCAGTATATTTCTATCACCACGGGGCCACAGAGTAAGTGGCTACGCGTAGGGAAGATGTACTCAGTACGCGGTCCCGTTGAGAATAGCTCAAATATACTGGGGCCATTAGGAATACGGAGGAGTTCACATGCTACGCAAGCTAGACGAGCCGTAAACCTAGTTTGTTTCATCAGACTCTGAAACCGGTAGCTGCGTGGGGAAGAGGGACTACCGTCAACTCAGCACGTGTCCCGGTAAGAGAAAAACGGCCGCGGAACTCTGTAGTTCATGGCTACTGGTCCTCTACCACACCGCGCTGCTGGTGTAGGCTGTTAACTCCGTTTGTATATAATCACTCACGGCCGGCGTGGCCGGGCGGCTACGTGGGGGACTGCCGTCGAACGCTAAAAGCGTCCCAGCAAGAAAAACAACCGCGGAACACTGCAACACGCGGCTAACGGTCGCAATATCCCGAAGTTCCGTTACCCGGGTTTATCGTACATTGTACGTAAACCCGCGTTAATAACTGTAGAATGTGAGCCGAAGGTCTCATTCGACGCAAGAACCATAGTCAGAGTAGTTTAAATGGTCGTGAAACTACGTAACACGGAGAGAATAGCTTTCGTGATGGTATGCCTTTCGTAAAGGAATTCCTATCACCCGAGCGCTAGGCCTCGAAACCCGAGCAGGCGCTAACACGCGACGCATCCTGGGAGCGTGACGTATCGACAAACGGGGACTCGTCCTCGTGTCCAAGAAACTGGTGAAAAACTATGCAGAACCGAGACGTTCAACGCGAAAATCTCACCAAGTCAGCTCACACGGACGTGGAGATCTCCTAAGATTGTTACTCTCACCTGACCATGTAGCTAAAAAGCTAAAGGGTATACTATCGGATGTGACGTACGTTGTACATTACCTCGCTGCAGAACTATGCAGCCCTACGGACATCCCATGCCCTCTTACGGAGCCGCCGAGTTGTTTTACGGACCCTTATGGGGCGTGAAAACAAGCGCGGGGGCGTATGGAACCGATCACGGAGCCGTCACGGACCCTAATGGACCCGTGCAAGTAATCCAATGGCTCTACAACTAGCCATAAAAAGGGTACTAACTCACGTATGACCCGTGGCGCCGCCTCTTGTGGGCCTACCGGTCCCATCGCGGAACAGAGGACCACAGCGGTGTACACGGGTTTGAACATGTCGATAACACCAAAGCGCAACCTAAGAAGCGTGTACATGCGACGCATCGCAGGACACTCAAAGCGCGTTGCTTACCGACACTAGGGACCTGCCCTTCATGTCGATGATATAGGTGCAAAACATCGCGGAACTGTAACGTTCAACGCGGAAAATCCTACAGAGGCAGTTCACACGGCCGTGAAACAGCGTAGCTAATGGCTACAGAGACGGGAAGAAAATAGCTCTCGTGATGCTATACTTCTCGTGAAGATTATCACCTATCCCTGACCAAGTAGCTTCCTAGCTAGCGGACTCAAATTCGGGGTTCATCGTACGGTGTCGTTATCCCGTTGCAAAAAACTCTGAAGTCGCACAGGCCCATACGGTCTAGAAATCGTTAGCACGCTATGCATAGCAGGACCTCTTAGGTGCGTAACGTACCCGGCCTTCGGAGGCCTGTCCTCCGTGCCTATGATACTGGTGAAAGTAATTGCGGAACTGTAACGTTCAACGCGGATAATCATATTAATGGTGTTCACATGATCGTGGAACTGCGTAGCTAATGGCTCGGAACCATGAAGAGAATAGCTCTCACGGTGCTATACTTCTTGTGAAGATTATCACTTGTCACCTGGCCACATAGCTCGTAGCTAGTGGGTGCATATCGGGTAAATCGTGCGATTATGCGATATCCCGTTACAAAACTCGGAGCCGTGCGCATCCGAACACCGGAGCCGCACTCTCGGTCGCACCTTGAAAATACGGTCGCGGTGGAGTCTGTGCTCCGACCACGCCGCTTGAACCCAATCGCTGCAAAGAGTACAAAGAATGGACTCGCAGCATAATCTGCACGCCGTAACGCTGCGTGAGATGGATGTGACCGGGCGTAAATCAAAGAAGCGTTAACACGCTCGCCGGGACATCATGGGTGTGTTGAGCATCGACACTCGGAGACCTGTCCTCCATGTCCATGATACTGGTGAAAATAATTACGGAACTGTAATGTTCCGCGCCAGACAATCTTAATTGCGTTACTTGCACGAGTCGTGGAACTGCGTAGCTAATGGCTACGGACCAAAAAGAAAATAGCTGTCGTGATGCTATACTTCTTGTAAAGAAAGTCATCTGTCACCTGACCACGTAGCGTAGTAGCTAGTGGGCGTATAACCGGGTTAACCGTACAGTGTACGTTAGCCCGTTAAGAATAAGTTCCGCTCACTGGAGCCGTCCAATGGAACCGAAAGGACACGTAAACGCGGACCGTGGAATCATATGGAACCGTACGGACCCGTAAACACGGGCCGCGGAACCGACCAATGAAACCGTACGGACCCGTAAAACACGAACCGTGGAACCGTACGGACCCACAAACATGGGCCGTGGAACCGTATGGAACCGTGGAACTGCCTTAGCCTTTGGCTACGGGACCAAGAAGAAAATAGCTGTCTCAATGCTATACTTCCGGATTAACCGTACAGTGTACGTCTTTCAAGAGGCGCTCCGCTGAGAGTGGGCGGCGGCCCCGCCTCCCTGGCTTTGGGCCTGGGTGGCGGTGGCGGCAAGGGGGAAGACGAAGAGGGCCTATCAGACTGTCGCTTCTCCACTTTCTCCGCCGCTCTTTAAAAATACCGGTCGCGGTGGAGTCTGTGCTCCGGCCACGCCGCTAGGTCCCAATCGCTGCAAAGAGTACAAGGATTTGACTCGCAGCATAATCTACACGCGTAACACGTGAGATGGATGTCACCTGAGCGTAATTTAAAGAAGCGTTTGCACGCTACGCATCGCGGGACATCCTGGGTGAGTAAAACATCGACACTCGGGGACCTGTCCTCCATGTCTATGATACTGGTGAAAATAAATACGAAACTGTAACGTTCAACGTAGACAATCTTAATTGCGTTCACACGAGCCGTGGAACTGCGTAGTTAATGGCCACGGGACCAAGAAGAAAAATAGCTGTCTCAATGCTATACTTCTTGCCAAGAATGTCACCTGTCACCTGACCACGTAGCTTGGTAGCTAGTGGGCGTATAACGGACTAGCCGTGCGTGTCGTTATCCTGTTATAAACGGACCAGTAAGCCCGGTCGGAACGGAACCGTCCAATGGAACTGTTCGCCCGTAAACACCGGCCGCGAACCGTCCAATGGAACCATTAAGCCCGTAACAACGGGCCGCGAACCATATGGAACCATCCAATGGAACCGTTAAGCCCGTAACAACGGGCCGCGGAACCGTATGGAACCGTCAATGGAACCGTTAGCCCGAACAACGGGTCGCGGAACCGTCCAATGGAACCGTTAAGCCCGTAACAACGGGCCGCGGAACCGTCCGCCCGTAAACACGGGCCGCGGAAACGTATGGATCACGGAACCGTCCAATGGAACCGTCCGCCCCTAAACACGGGCACGGGAACCGTATGGAACCGTCCAATGGAACCGTTAAGCCTCGTAACAACGGGCCGCGGGACCGTATGGAACCGTCCAATGGAACCATTCGCCCGTAATGGAACGGGCCGTAACAACAAGCCGTATGGAACCGTCCAATGGAACCGTTCGCCCCGTAACAACGGGCCGCGGAACCGTATGGATCTTAATTTTTCTCTTTACAACTTAGGGGCGCAGCGCCCCTAAGAGGATATCTTACCTTTCCAAACCTCTCCACTTTAGGCGGCGTTTTTTCAACGCCCCTAAGAGGTTATCTTATCTCTCTCTCTGATCTAATCAACTCTAGGGGGCGGGTGCAGCGCCACACAAAGAGGACTAAGATCTTATCTCTCTCTCTCTCTCTTAGCTATTCAACTCTAGGGGGCGGGCGCAGCGCCACACAAAGAGGACTAAGATCTTATCTTCTCTCTCTGAACTCTTTTAACTCTAGGTGGCGTTCACTTGGAACGTCACCTAAGGTGCAGCGCCACTGAGTTAATCATTCTTGGAACAAGATTTCTGAAAAGAGATGAACGTATAGCATGCGTACATACAACGAATACAAGCAAAATCGCCCCTGTGGGGGAAGAACCTATGATCCTACGATCACCTTAAAAGAGAGACGAGGCATAGCAAAACAGTACATCAAAAAATTCTGAAAATATTTTATAAACCCGAGAAAACGCATCCAACGTAAAATCTTTACAAGACCGGGGTAGCGTGGAAAACACAAACCACTGGGTACTCGGAGTCTGTAAAGATAAAAAGAAGAGATTAGATATCCTTTAAACAGTACATCGGAGAGACCCCCATCCGGTCTCTCCCAAGCCCCAAAAAACAAGCTTGAAAATTAAAAACTTTGTCTTTAATTTATGTAAGAAAAATGAAAATATTCATATTGCTGGTAACGTAAATACAAAAATAAGCTCTCTTGTAACAACTGTAACTCCTTGGAGAAGCTCGGAGCCGACTCCCCGAACACCCGACGGAGACGTCGACCTAATGCGCATGCGCCAAAATCAGAAAAAGAAATTGGCCTAATGCATACGAGAACTTGTACAGAGAAATCCTAACGTGTTAAAACATATGCAAAGTTATAACGCTAGGTTCCTCGTGGTGGGGCGGGGCAAAGGGTAGAAAAACCTAAACCCCGGGGTAAGAGGTCCCTAGACAGGCACACCTGGTGCTCTAGGACCTAAAACACACACCACGAGTAGGGCGCTCTCGAACTAGCCACTCGCTTTGTGCGAATGGAGACAAAAACCCGCTATCCTAAGTGTAGGCTACACGGGTAAAGTCGTGTAGGTCGGCCGAAGAAATCTCGGACCCATGGCTACCTCACCCTTATCTCGGAAGACTTGAAAAGGCGAGCCAGATGAGAAGGGGCAGCATAAAAACCCTCTAGGTAGAAGCTGCCGAAGAGAAAAGAGTTAGAAAGGTTAATTATTAATAAAATAAAAATGACTAGTTTTCAGCGATGTTAGTGACAACAACGCGCTGAAAAAGAGTGAGGTGGTACAGAGGTATTATGGAGGTCAGGGCTTGGCTGGTTACTACGTTTTTTAGGGTCGGTTAGAAGTGCGTTAGAATCAGGTCATGTGACCAGATTGCATAATTATAGCATGGAAGGTAAGGTATAACTTGAAGTAAATTTGAAGCATTTTGAAAGGTATCTCATACCATGTGAAATTTTGTTTATGAACTTGGGCTGTGCTATAACTGCTACTGGCCTAGAAAGTGATGAGTGTGTTAATGCTGACATGTGAATTTGCTTGTGGCATCAAAAAGCCAAAATGAAATAACACTTTCATATAAGGGATTTGATTGTTGAATGACTTAATAAAATGTGTGATCTAACCTTCTACACATGACAACTTGCTCCAATACACAAGAATTCCATAATTTGGTATCTAAAAACTCCAATAAACTTGGGTCTTTTTTTACTATCGTGAGTTAAAAGTTTGTTCATGATTGATCAAGTTTTAAATAATTTGGCTGCTTACCAAATGCCCAAATTTGACTTGAATTTTTTAAGAGTAGGTTTTTTTTATATGAAAAATTCAGAAAAACAGACATAAAACATAATTTTTTGACATATATATATATATATATATATATATATATATACTTCATATTTCTTTCAAAAAACCAAAAAGATGTTTTTTCAACAATTTGTATTACTTCCCAGATTCCCGGTAGTAGTTATGAATCTTTATATTGTCGGGATTGCACAATACTGGGATTGCGATACTGGGACTAGCATGACAACCAGGATCCCGCACAACGCTAGTCAACCTCATTGCTTAAGAATTGTTTAAGTGTTGGATCCAAGGAGGCTAGGAATGAACCCAGAAGAGTAAGGAATGTGATGATTAAGTCACATATAAGTACAATCCTTTCTTGAAATCTGGACAGTGTAACACTGACCATCCCATATATGATATTGTAAATACATTACAGCAGTAATTCATCAAAATCTGAGACCTAGTCTTCAGATAATTCAACAATTATTGTCATCTTTTGTTTTGTGGCAGAAAGAGATATTTGGATTTTACAAATATTGTGTCATCATGAGCAACATCTACATTACAAACAAAAATCAAAACAAGAAACCAACTCAAAATTTTCTCTTACATTTTTTAACAAATTCATTCATTTATAAGGGTGCTTCAGCTGACATCATGGGGTCACATGACTTTGTTCACATTGGGAAAAAACACTGTCGTCTGCTGTGACCTAATTAGACTTAGATACCTTTGCATGTTGTTATATAAGATTATTTTGTAAAATAATTACGCTGTAATCTTGCTGTGTCATTGGTTTCACTAATAGATGTGTTTTGGGGTATAAAAAGACATTTTCTCGATTTTTATCTGATCCTGATCAATGTTTACAGTGGGTTTCTGCTGTACGAAGTGAAAAATTTCAACCTAAGGTTCACACTAGGATTTGCAGCAAGCATTTTATATCAGGTATGTAGGCTTTGTCTGAGTGTAACAAACAATCAGCTGATGTTAACGCAAAAGTTATACCCGGTGAATCAATAAAACTTAAGGAAAATATGAAGTAAAATCAGAAGCGAACAAAAATTGCAATTATTAAAATTCACTGAACTGGTACTGGTAGTATGTTTGTTGTACGTGTGATGTGACTGGGCCGTGTGAAGATGCATGAAATGCAACGACACCGTTGCCCTACAAAATGGCTTCCAGATGAGTTACAGTCACATAATGAAAGCCCTATATACAGCAGCATGAAGCAAGCAGTAGTACTTCTTTTGTAGTTCTAAATTATCATCAGCCCAATACAAAATTGATTATTTATTGAAAGGAGAAATCAGCCAATAGTGAGGTATTGACTTTTGCTCAAAATTGAAGTTTGAAATATACTCATTGTGTGTTCTGTCCATTCTATGGAACACTCATGTCATTGCAAACTAGATTCACTTTAAGTCATTTGAAGTTACCGAAGTCATTTGTAGTGTACTGAAGTCATTTCAGGTGCACCCAGCTCATTTAAGTGTACCGAAGTCATTTCAAGTTTACCAAAGTCGTGTGCCGTAGTCAAGCTTACCAAAGTCATTTCAAGTGTACCAAAGTCGTGTACCGAAGTCATTTGAAGTGTACCGAAGTCATTTGAAGTGTACCAAAGTCGTGTTCCGAAGTTATTTTAAGTGTACCAAAGTCGTGTACCGAAGTCATTTGAAGTGTACCAAAGTCGTGTACCGAAGTCATTTGAAGTATGCCGAATTCATTTAAAGTATCCTGAAGTCATTTGAAGTATACCAATGTCATTTAGGAGTATACCAAAGTCATTTTAAGTATACCTAATTTATTTGAAGTATACCAAGTCATTTGAGGTATACGTAAGTCATTTTAATTTATAATGAAGCTGTAAAAGTATAACGAAAGAGTTTGTTGCTACATTATATTGAACAGGTATGAATCTTAAATGACTGAAATTTAAATCCTTACCATTTTTTCCTGTGTTTGAACTCTGACCTCCAGTCTGGCCTTGTCTTCTTGTATCCTCTCCACAGTTTCTTGCTGCTGTTTCTTCATTGCCTCCAGAACACTCTGATGCTGGCTGTTGTCTCTCTCAATGTTAGAGAGCTTATTTTGAAGATCAGTGACTGATTGCCGATGTGCCTCACCCTCCTCATACACCTATTGCAAATGAAAAATTATGCCATTAACACAAAATGGATCAAATACAGGTTTTTAGTTACCAGGAGTGAACACATTCTTCAAATCTATGAATTACCAGGTAAAGTGTACTTATTTATATTTCTTTTCTACAATTTGAAATGAAAATATATGGGGATACCCTGGCATATGAAAGGTCAATTGCTACCTGGTGACAAGTGGCAGAGCTAAAGGGGGCGGAAGGAGGGGGCAATTTTCCTCTTCGCCAGAAATTTCCATAGATTCCGAAAATTTGCACAACAGAAAAATCAAAGTTGGATTGTTTTGGTAATCCTGATGAAAGCCATCTCGGGAAAAAGGATCACAATATTTCCAAAAACTGAATCTTTAATTAAGGTCTATTTTGCAGTTTAAAGTTAGCAAATTTCTGACTTATTTCTCAAAAATCCCGAAGTTTTTCCTCAAAATATCCAAAGAATTTCCATAAAATGTAAAATTTTAGAAGTTTCACCTTACAATTTCCAATTTTCCTTTTAAATTTATGTTTTGTGTATGTGTGTGTGTGTAAAGAAAAGAAAGGGGGGGGGGAGAGGGGGGAAAGGGGATTAGATTTTGTTTTTTATGGTTTTCCCTCCTGCAAAAAAGTCTAGCTACTGTATGCCACAGCTGGTAATAGTCCAGACTTTTTGTTAAACAGTCTCCATCAGGTTTTCCAAAGCTCAATTTCATGGCTTTAAAGCTACTACCTATTTTTTCAGGCAAGACCTAAGTATTTGAACACATGACTACTCACCTGTTTGTGCAACCTGACATTCTCTTCAATCTTGCTCAGCAATTCTTCATGCATAATGCCAGTAGAGGGTGGTGCACTGTGGTGATGGTCATCATCACGATGCTGGAAAAAAATACACAAATATGGATTAGTGATCAGTTTAAAATGGTTCATAAATGGATCAACAAAATCTCACACTTACAGAATAAGTTGTTATAAATCTTTAAGCTAATTTGCCCATCAAAAAGTTCATACAAGACATTTCCCTACACATGAAAGCAATTTCAATGGTTATGTTGTCATTTACTGAAGGTCATCAAAAATAATTGAGTATCTAAATACAGGGACCACGGAGACGAAGGGGGCTGGGGGACTTTAGCCCCCCACTTTTTTGCTAGGCCAAAATCAAAAAAATGATATGGTCTGAGAGAGTTTCAGCTTCCTAGTTTTCCCGTTTGTGAGGTAATATTGGGAAATTGTTAACATAAAATTGGAATGATTGGTAAAATCTTATTGAGTTCCCAACTTCAGAAATTGCTCCGCGGTCCCTGAAATAATTCAACTTTGTCCTTTCAACTTTTGAACCTGCAAACTACCATAGAGGAATGAGTGAACTCCAAAACAAAGAAAGGCTTACAAGTTACAGGGTCTAAAAAGTTTATGCGAAAATCTCCAATCTACAAATATAAAGTTCATTTCCTTTTTCTATATGTTGACAACATTTTTTTAAAGAAAAAATAAATCTCGAAACAAAGGAGAGATCATAGAGGAGACTTTCATCAAGCTTCTGATACTAGATTCACAAACCTTGCTTTTCTTTCCTTTTGTCTCCAGTAAATCCAATTCATTCTGTAGCACATTAACACGTTTTGTCAGTTGCTGATTCCGAAATGTCAGACTGTCAACTTCTTGCTCAAGTTTTCTGATCTTTTGATCTTTCTCCTTGATCACTTCCTGCAAAACAAAAACCCAAGATTCGAATATAAAGGCAACAATGTAATTTTGTAAGTAATTTCAATGAATGAAAATCAGAATGAAAATCATGATTCCCAGCATATCGGACATTACTCATATATATCAATAATATCTTATACTATCCAAGTTGCTCTGTGGCAATGTATTCTTAGTTGTTGAAAACTTATAAAATTCTATTACTGGGATAAGAAGGTTGTATCAGATCTCTTACCTTCTGATCATTGACCCTTGTCTGTTCATCCAAAACCCCTTTCTTCAAAACCTGCTTTTGGTCTCGCAGCTGCAGAAAAAATAAAGAGGAATTAAAACCTCATAGCAGGTTGGTCTCATAGTGATCTAATTCCAGTAGATCTTAGTCAAAATGCATGAACTTATGGATACAAACTCATAAAGTTATAAAATGTTTTATTACAAACCACAGCATACATCATTGGGATTCATTTATGAACAAAGAAAATCCCTCAACTTAGTGGGGAACATTGACTTTCAATAGAAACATTTCCCTTTTCACCCAAAAAAGTACACCATGTACTGTAGATAAGACAAAGAATACAAGAAGGATATCTCTTTAATTGTGTGCATCTGTATGTCAAACAATATTGCCACATGCATTTGCAGGTAAGCATAGATCGCAGACTGCAAAGTAAATGCCTACAATAATAGCAGGCCTACATTGTTCTAAAATAATTACAATTCCGTCTACTTTATATAATTTTCACTGAAAAAATACTCAAATCTTTTTAACTCTAACAGGCTTTATTAAATGAGACATAAAGTCTGATACAATCATTCTTTCATATGATAGAAGATTAAAATCTTAACCAACTACCAAAAACAGCAAGTCAAAATTCTATTCCTATCTCAAGTTATTCATGTTTGAAGTCAACACATGGGGCTAGCATTTTGTTCAACTTTGTATTGAAATTTTGTGCATGATGACATAATTTCCCACACAGAAATGTAAGGATTATAATGTATTTCTTTATAATATGATTTAATTTTGTATTCCAAAATGATGTGACACAATGTTTTAACAGCTTTTTTGATAATTTCATGTATGCACAAAAATGTCCTTTGACCCTTACAAAAGAAAAACAATTTTTCATAAGCTAGAAAACTTGAGGTAGATTATAAAGAAATACAAAGCATTCCAACATCCTGCTGGGCTGTTGACATCATAACCTGCCTGTTTCAAAATCAAAATGGCCGCTCCCATAGTACTATTTAGTAGTAACATTAAAGATTTTGGTAATTGCAAAAAATGTGTTAGATTGCTTCGGGAGGTATGGAACTTGGTCAGAAGATTTGTTTGTTTGTTTGATGAGGGATTAACGACACCACAACAATGAGGGTCAAATTGTGCCTGAGAGGTCAGATCATTCTAGAGGTAGGTAGGAAAGAAAACGGGGAGAATGAGAGAAATTAAAGAACAAAAAGTCAGAAAGCTGTGATCGAGGGAGGTGCATGGGTAAAACAAAAACAAAGTAGAGAGGGGAATTAAATATGGTTGTAGAGGAAAGCATGATGAGGAAAGGAGATAATTTTATCCAGAGAATTTTTGTGGAAGAACTCAGCAATTGAGTTGTGGGGAGCGAGGGAAGCTCTGGGAAGGTTGTACAGGGGGCAATTAAGGAGAATGTGATGGACTGTGAGGGTGCGATGGCAATTGTTGCAGAGGGGTTAGGGGAGCCAATAAGGAGGTGGGAGTGAGTGAGGTGGGTGTGACTTATTCTAAGACGGGTAATATGAACGTTGTCGATACGAGAGAGGTTATTGTTGGTGGGTTTGATCAGAATGGTGGGCTGGATGACGTGTAGTTTGTTATCAATTTGGGAGTTCCATGAGGTTTGCCAGCGGTCACGAACAAGGGAAGTGATAAGCGGTTTGATGTCAGAAAGGGTTTGGGGAAAAGAGGTAGGGGGGAGGTTGAAGGCAAGCTTAGCGGCTGCATCAGCCCTGTCATTGCCAAGAATGCCAACATGGCTGGGTATCCAGAAGAAAAGAACACTTTGCCTGCAGAGGGTGGGCAAAAGGAGTTTCCGGAGGAGGAGGTAGGATGTTAAGTTATCCCATTTAAGGTTGAGTAAAGAAGTAAGAACAGCCTTTGAGTCAGAGAAAATGGCAAAGTGGCTGAGCAGAGAGTACCCAATAAAGTTGAGGGGGAGGAAAATGGCCTTTGCCTCGGCTGAAAAGATGGATGAGTAGTCGGGAAGTCTACTACTGAGGGTGATGTCTTGGATGACGGCAGCAGCAGCTGTCTTGTCGCCTTCCTTGGAGCCATCGGTATAGATGGAGGTGTAGATTGAGAGTTGGTCTTTGATTTGGTTGTGAAGATTGATGAAGAGGTTAGGGTGGGTTTGGGTTTTGTGATGAGTGGAGAGGCCCAGGTGGATAGAAGGGAGGGGGTAGCCCAAGGAGGAAAAGTGGGCCAGGAAAAGGTGCCGAGAGTGGTGAGGTTCATGTCGAGATGGAAGAGGTCTGATTTAATGCGTAAGCTAAAGGGAGGGGATAGGGTTTTAGTTCTATCAAAGAGGGTGGAGAAATTAGTACGATTTGTTATTTTTAATTCTATTATATGAAATAAGGATTATGTCAGACTTTATGTCTCCTTTAAGCTTTAAAAAAAAAAAAAATTGGTAAAATGCACCCATAGGCAGATTTAAAGCAATTTTTTGTTCGCGTTGATACTATCAAGTTTTTACCAAAGGCATATCCAGGAGATGGAAAAATTTAGAAAAATGTTACAAGTTGTATAGTTAGTAGTCCAAAGTTTGTCTTTATTTCACAAAGTAACACCTTGAACCAAAGGAAACATTTGAAGCTACTTTGCAACCGATATCAAATTCATTGTCATGAATAATTAAATAATGAATTAATGACAATCTCTATACTTTTGTAATATGTATTTTCACCCCAAATTTCAGATTTGTGGATGATAAATTGTAAACAGCTTGATTTAACTCAATTTTGTTATGATAAAATGGCTAGAATGTCATTTTAACAGCTTTTTGGATTATTCAAACAGTGCCTCAAATTGTTCCTTTTTTCATTCAAGAAGCAGACATTTGTTTTTCCTGGGAGTAAGATTTGAAAGAAATTTTCCTCCCAATATTTAAGAGTCTCAGGACCAGGGGTGGGGAGTTTTCAAGAAATTTGAGGTGTTTCTATGCAAACTAACATGAAGTACCACTACGATTACAATTTTGATTGTGGCCTATATTTCATGTTACAACACAAGCTTACCTAGGTACTTTTGTCAAAATTCTTGTAAATTCAAAGCAAATTATATTTTGCACATGTCTTCTATTTAAAAGCCTCAAAATCACAAGTATTGTTATTCTGTTAAATTATCTAGGCTTAGAACATTTTCATGGCAGTTTGGGCATAATTTTGACAAGTAAATACCTGGGCAAGAGATGTTACTCGAATTGGAATTACACTAAATATAAATGAATAAGTATAATATTTAACATGAATGACCAAAGCTTTATTGAAGCAATTGAGTATACTTAAGAGCCGGATGATATTAGTATAATTTTGTGTATACTAGCAAATTTCTTACCCACATTTTCTATAAAATTTTGCAAAAATTCAATCTATTAAAAAAAGTATGCCCAGGACCCAAGTAAGCCTATTCAAATAACACTTCAACGAGCAAACATACACTTTGCGACTTTAGGCCTGTGGAAAGCACCACTGGGCTTAACTGCAGAATCCAACCCATTATTCAATGTATTCACTACCTCCACAGGCGCAGTTGCAGTCACTAACATTAATCTTAAATCAAAAAAATTATAGCTTCACCACTGCTCAAGTTTTCGCCACCTCAAAATCAGACACAGATCTGCACCCCTGCATGTGACCCATATGTATACGACATACGGCGTAAATCCGATAAACCGTTCATGAGATACAGTATGGTGCTTACATCATTTAGCACTTTCACAATAAGCCATGCCTACCATGCAAATTAATGACTTCTGTTGATAATTAGTGAGTCTACACCTCAATACAATGCTGTTGCAATATTATGCAACATCACCGAAACAACAAACTTTTACTTCCGATGCCTACCAACTTCTCTCCATACCTTGTAAACACAAAAAATTTAGTCCTCCGTGGTAAGGAGATGTTTCCAAATTAAATGATGATATCACCAAATAAAACTTATTGCTAGAAATATATCAAAAAACTTCATTTTCTGGAAGTTTTGGCTCCGTGGTCCTTTACAGTAAAATACCAGCCTATAACTGAATTTTGTATGCCAGGTAATGCGGGTGTACATACACAAGCAAGTTAGAGAAAGAGATATGCAGCGAGAAAATTTTACGGCCATTTTTGGCTTGTTCGAATTCACGCACAAATTTATTCCATGAAGAGGCTATAAATAGGTTAACTTTAGAACACTTCAATTAATCATGACGCAATAAAGTGCAATTAATGGGGTAGCATTTGTCGATTTGCTAAAGGAAGTGAACATACGCCCTTTAATGGGTTTGTTCTTTGATAATACAGGTGTTCGTGTATGTATATACTTACGTACTTATATTAGTGCCTGCATAGTATTGGCTTGTAACAATCGAGCATTGTAATTCTAATGCGGTATACGTATGCTCGCGCCACGAGCGCATAACATGGTACGAGTACGCTCGTGCCAAGAGTGTAAGCTACACCAAATTTTGCGCACGCTAATTGTGCGGCGTCATACACTTCATTTTTAACGCACATGCGCAGGCATTTCATGTATTGTTCAGAGCGTTTTACAATCTCTTTTAAACTGAGAAAAGATTTTGTTTTTGTTTTTTTCTTTCCTTCAAAGTTTGACCATTTATCGTTGTTGTTTCTCTCCCATTTTCAACCGTGCAACTGGAAACAAACTGAAGTAGGTGTGTTTAATTTTTCAGTGAGAAGGAACTTGATTTTGATATCAAAAATAAGTCTCCCAGAGTTGATAACATAAGCAATGTACACAATAACCAACAATACTAGCATACCCAACATGAATGATGCAGAATGGACATACAGTTGCTCATTTATCACTTTTTTTCTTCAAAATTTTCTCTTAAAGCCTGCCCACTTATTAATAAGCAAAGATTGGTGCACATCTGCAGTTAGTCAGATAACATATGACTCTGTACTGTAGCCATATGCATCGGCTGTACACAAGTATTGCAAGTAGTGTGTAGGGCATACTGAGTGAGATGTACATCTCACTAATCTGCAGACCATGACGTAAATCCCGTTCATAGTTTTCGAGATATCGTAGGCCCCTATTTACTTGTGCTTTTTGTTTACAAAATCATATTAAGCCCACCCACTACGCATGATAATGAAAAACTTATGTTTCATGTGGTCTTGGTGTACTAACACTCACTCTTACTAATACTGAATAGCGTCTAACACAGCCACTCTAACGTTAAGTCTTACTAGGAAAATTAATCAACAAAATACGCGGAACTGGTGTATGTTCAGAAACACATAAGAAGTGTGCAAGGGGCGGTCACCGATCAACATCATTTTCTCACCTTGACATACTCTTGTGCTAATTTTTGATATTTCTGCTGCAAATCCGCCATTTTTATGCAAGTAATAAATTAATTGAAATGAAATTGTATGGCCATACAGGGCCCTATGTTCTAAAAATTAACGTCCATTATCCGGTCTAATCAAAATTCACAACTCGTCCATTTTCACCTTCAGTGAAAACAACAAACAATCTTCCAACATTAGTTTAAAACTGACAATGGATTTCAATAACTAAAATGATCAATCATGAAAATGATGAATCAAGAAAAAATAAAACAAAAATTCAGACATACTTATACATTTATTTTTAGATGTCTCTGATGTATAGGATAAAAGACATGATTTTAAAAAAAGAAGTTATGATCAATGCTTTGCTTCCTGACTACTTAGTAAGTTCTTATATGGATGATGGCGTTATTTCAATTTTAAATTTATTCATTCATTTCGCTAAATATACTTCTATACAATACTATAGTTACACCACAAAAGAAATTGCCATCGATTAAGCTAAAGTTAAAGAAAATTATTATTATTATTATTATTATTATTATTATTATTATTATTATTATTATTATTATTATTATTATTATTATTATTATTATTATTATTATTATTATTATTATTATTATTATTATTATTATTATTATTATTATTATTATTATTATTATTATTATTATTATTATTATCATCATCATCATCATCATCATCATCATCATCATCATCATCATCATCATCATCATCATCATCATCATCATCATCATCATCATCATCATCATTATCATTATCATTATTATCATCATTATCATTATCATCATTATTATTATTATTATTATTATTATTATTATTATTATTATTATTATTATTATTATTATTATTATTATTATTATTATTATTATTATTATTATTATTATTATTATTATTATTATTATTATTATTATTATTATTATTATTATTATTATTATTATTATTATTATTATTATTATTATTATTATTATTATTATTATTATTATTATTTTTATTATTATCATTTTATTATTATCATTTTTATTATTATCATTATTATTATTATTATTATTATTATTATTATTATTATTATTATTATTATTATCATTATTATTATTATTATTATTATTATTATTATTATTATTATTATTATTATTATTAAAATCATTATTATTATTATCATTAATATTATTATTATTATTATTATTATTATTATTATTATTTTTTTTTATGAAATTTGGAGTGGCGGAAAAACATGCAGAAGGGATTATTCTCTCCACACAAAATCTGCAGCAAATCATTCAGAAGAAATAGGCTATATTCTCTTCATACACACAAAATCTGTACAAAAAAAATATATATACATACATATATATGTATATATATATATATATATATATATGTATGCATATATGTATATATATGTATATATGTATATATATATATATATATATATATATATATATATATATATATATATATATATATATATATATATATATATATATATATATATATATATATATATATATATATATATATATATATATATATATATATATATATATATATATATATATATATATATATATATATATATATATATATATATATATATATATATATATATATATATATATATATATATATATATATATATATATATATATATATATATATATATATATATACTACATATATATATATACCTACATATATATATATAAAACAAATAAGGAAAAAATGACAATGTCTCTAGCCAACAGATTATTTTAAAAACTAAATATTTCGAAAACTCCTGTTTCCTTCTTCAGTGGTATGAAGTTAAATGACGCTAGAAGATAACAGCGATGATAGCTTGCACGTTAGCACATTTCAAAGAGCGCCAAAAATCGTACGCGTAAAATAGTAGGCGCAAAAGGGGAAAAGCGCGCAGAGAAAAAAAAAAAAAAAAACCGGCGCCAAAATGCGCTACGGCACGAAAACAAGAGAAGAATGAGACGAAGTGGAAGTGGAAACGTTTTCCCTAAAAACAGAAAAAGGAGAAAGATAAGACAGGTCTTTATTAAGTCCATGGATGTGGCTCTTAGTTTTAATCATAAATTGCAATTCAAACAGCTTTCTGTCTTCCGTGCTTCTAAAGTTCCCCCTGATGAGAACCACTTTCAAATGTTCCAACTTATGTCTAGGCAAATTAAAATGCCCTGCCACGGGATAACCCTCACTGTCACCATCAAAATCGCGAATAGACTCCTTGTGGTTATTGAACCTCAATCGGAAAGAGCTTCCAGTCTCACCAATATAAGAAATTTCGAACACATCACGCAGTAAACCACGTTAGAAGAATCACAGGAAAAAGTTCCCGGTTTGATCACGTGATTCCCCGGGAGAGATACCGTCTCATCCGTGACTATGTGCATGCAGATTTGACAACGCGGCTTCCTGCAGGGTTTATTGCCTCGCTCAGGCATCCTGCGCGATATGTTGGAACGTACCAACAAATTCTTAAGACTTGGCGGCTGCTTTAGTGCCACAACCGGTGGTGCAGAGAAAATTCCTCCAACCTCTGGGGCGTGTTTCAATATCCCCCATGACGATTTAATACACTTCAAGAGAGGCTGTATCTGTGTACTGTGCGAAACTACGAGGCGAATGTGTGCGATCTTAGTCTTGATCCGATACTTATATAAAACGTTTCCACTTCCAAAATATTTGGTTTTTAAAATAATCTGTTGGCTAGAGACATTGTCATTTTTTCCTAATTTGTTTTGTTTGTAATGGCCAATGCGCCAATGGCCAATATATATATATATATATATATATATATATATATATATATATAATATATATATATTATATATATATATATATATATATATATATATATATATATATATATATATATATATATATATATATATATATATATATATATATATATATATATATATATATATATATATATATATATATATATATATATATATATATATATATATATATATATATATATATATATATATTAAATGTTATTCAGAAATGAAAAACAAAGTCCCTAGTGTCGACGGAATGTCGTAATTCACGACGCTCCTTCTTCTCAAAGAACATTTCCATGGCTGGCCTTCGGTCATAATTTGCCAGTTTGCTGATGGGACACCATTAAAGACAATGACTAGTTTGTTGCCAGTTACTCATTGTTGGCTGCTGGGTTGAAGAGCTTAATCTATTATTGATCATCTTAATATATTATTATTATTATCATTATCATTGTTATTATTATTATCATTATTATCATTATTATTATCATTATTATTATCATTATTATTATTATTATTAATATTATTATTATTATTATTATTATTATTATTATTATTATTATTATTATTATTATTATTATTATTATTATTATTATTATTATTATTATTATTATTATTATTATTATTATTATTATTATTATTATTATTATTATTATTATTATTATTATTATTATTAATTTTAGTTTTTTTTTAATTTATTCATTTATTTTATCTAATTTATTTATCTATTTATTTCAGTTTCATTTTTTGGGGGGGTTGGGGTATCAAAAGGATTTCTGGGAATTTTCCCTCATCCCCACCCCCTTCTCTCCTTCCCAGTAGTATGTTTGTTTTCAAAAGACAATAAGCACTTTTGACAACTATTTCTGACAGAGAATTGAATGATATGGCCTACAGACCTATTTCTTATTTTGTTGGTGAAGTCATTCGGAAGTTAAAACAAATTCTAAGTTCCAAAAGTTCCGATCAATCGAGTCTTTCCATACTTTTGCGGCCTTTTTTATAGCTTTTTGACACAAATAGATACAATAATATTTTGTTAGAATTTTCACGATTTTCTTCTCTAACTGTTTAGAAATGCTTATTTTGATTTGAACGTTAGAATTTTAAATTTTTCGTATTTTCAACAATCTAATTTTTGAACTTCATATCTGATCTTAAGCCATGCATTTTGGGGCATCAAAAACAAGAGATCTTCAGAGCTTCTGGGGGCTTCGCTACTGGAATTCTACCCAATGGCGTACGCAAAAGAGGTGGGGCTATCATTCAGGAGAAATGATTCAGTCGGGGAAATGAAAGACGCGATTTTCAAAAAGGAAATCAAATTCAATTTTGAATTGAAAATTTCGATTTTAAATTTTAAAAAGTTTCATTTAGGACGATATTTGTTTTGATTTCCCTCCAAAATTCTGCATTCTTTGTATGTATGACACCGTTTACTTTTCTTGTCACCCTTAATGACGTAACGCTAAACTCAAATTATCATGATGCTGACAATATCATACATGGGCACTTTTTAAAGTAGAGATTTAAAATGTCAGCTGTATTTAGATTAAAGATAAATCTTAATCATGCCCGAATCGTCTAGACAGCTAGATATCATAATCTCCATTCGACTTGGCATACTGCTGATCGAGCTCGGGTTGGGCAACTGGGACGTATATACGAAAGATTCCTGCCCACATACCTTGGTTTACCTTGATGGCCACATCCATGAACTTGAATGTGGCTCTACGGGAAAGGGGGCCTATTGGCCTGTATTATCCATCTAAACGTTTCTTGAACGCAAGTATAGAGACGGGCCGACACAATGTTTTCTGGGAGCTGATTCCATGTTCTCCAAACTCTCGATAAAAAAAAAAAAACTTACGCACATCAAACCTACCATCACTTTGATGATTCTTTTGGAGTGGCCTGTCTGTGACTCGCATATTAAAACGAAGAAATTGCAGGATTTATGTCTAATTTGTTTTGAAACATATCATAAACAGTGATTAAGTCTTGCCTGCGGTGCCTTTAGTCTAAGCTCATTCATTTCAATTTATGTAGTCTGTTATCATATGACTGACAATTCAGGTACAAGTTTGGTCACTCTCCTTTGAACTCTCTCTAAAACTTGAATATCTTGTTTTTGGTAGGGTCGCCAACAAAAAAAGATTTATAGGCCTATAGGTTAACAATGATCTTTTTATCAAAATTGTAGACATTCCGTTTAAATATCCCTACAACTTTGTTTGCTTTCTTTATAGCTTCTGCACATTGTTTCTATTGCTTTAGTGATCTTCATTGCTTTCAATTGTTTTATCCTTAATCTGTTAATGAAGTAATCATATCTTGGGTTATTGTATCCAAAGTGTAATATTGTACATTTAACATCTAGAGCCACGATGATCATGGGCCATTTTTCGGCATCAAAAAACTAGAAATCTTCCTGGGCTTCGCCCCATGGACCCTACCAGACTATCAGAGCTGCGTCCATGAACCCAACAATTTTGACCGAATTTTAGCAATTTCCAGGGAAATTTCTCCTCTGCCTATTTAGAAATGTTAACCCAAATATAAATTAAAATTGTCTTCTAGTCATTAATTACTTTTAGATTTTGTATTGATTTTAAGCCATTTTGGGCAGTAGGGAAAAAAAAGAAATAAATCTTCAGACTAAAGCTTCATCCGTGAACGCCTGCACAATTTTGCCCAAATTTTTAGGAGCAATTTCTCCTCTACCTGAGAAATGGTAACTCTGAGTCAGTGGCGTAGCAAGGATTTTCATATTTGGAGAGGAGGACGGGGAATTGAATTGAACCGACACGATATTAAGTGGTGTAGTTGAGGTAACACCTTCGATGTTTCTTCGAGCGCAAAGCGCTCAACTTGTCGGCGTGGGGTGGTCCAGGGTCCCGCTTAAGGGCTCCTGGTGGAGTCCAGGGGCGAAGCCTCGGTAGGGGTGCAGGGGGCGAGGCCACCGGAACATCTCGCAAAATTGACATTTTAAGGGGAAAAAGTATGTCTCAACGCATAGCAAGAAGGTGTATTATACAAGTCAAAATTCATGTCAAAGAGAGTTATAATACACCATATACAAGACACCAAAATCATGAAAACGCATAATGTGGAAATATAATAAGTTTTTTTGTTTACGTTTGTACATGGTTAGGTTTATCGTCACTCTTTGAAAAATATGGGTTGTCTAAAAAAAAAGTTTTCAAAAATTTACTACAAACTTTTAAAATGAGCCTGTTCTGTATCACATGCACTTCGACACTCACCCCCTCTCTCCCCTCTCTCTCTTTTCTGTGTCTTACTCCATGTATTTAAATACAAAATCGCACAATTGTTTAATATATTATTACCAAAGAACCTTTTTGCGAGAGAGTGCTCTTTCTAAATCTAAAAACATAATAAGCACCTGGAATGTCAAAACTTGTCAGCTTGTTGAAGCGACGGCACCAATCTGAAACGATTGATTAAAATCTGAACCGATGGATTAAAATACTGGGAGGCAATCTCCTTCCCCCCCCCTTTTTCCTTTCTCCTGGATACACCACTGTTCTGAGTCGATCTTAACATGATAATTTAAATTTGTCTTTTATCATCACTTAGATTTTTCGAAGTTATTCATTTATTTTAAATTTCAGTCATTTTGGGGCATAGAGGACAAGAAATCTTCAGCGTTTCCTGAGGCTTCGCCCCCTGGACCCCTTCCTATACGCAACTTTACACTTCTTTCAGTGACCTATAGGTCATTTCACGGTGTATAAGTTCTGATCACCTGATACCTCACATACTAAACATGCAGACGAGATGATTTTCAACCAGATCTGTGTCCGATATGTACGATTTAGGCCTTTAAGTGTTGCGATTTTGTTTGTTTAAAGTATGAAAATATTTTTGTATGCACTTAAGACACTTTTTGTCATAGGCCTTATTTTTGTCTGTGAAAAAATCGGAGTTAAAGTAGCTCAGATTAGGATTGCTTCAGCACAGTAGACATAGGACAACTCGAATCCGGCGTATTCGCATAAAATAAGTTACTACGATTTTGTTCCTCCAAAACAGTAAACAAATTAGAAGTAAAATGACAAAAAAATAAATATTTAGTAATAATTTTTTTTAAGTCTGTGATTTTCTGTGATTTTTTGTATCAGTATGAAGCACAAACTTGGCACTATAATTTCTAATTCATGAACGAGCCTGATATAGTGAAAGTATTTATGCAATCACGCGAGATTCGCTGTTTAAGCTCACAAAGTTGCATTTCTCACCGAGGACATTGACAAAAAAATAAATAGATAAAAAATGTGTGGGTAATTTCCATACTTCTTACCCCGGGTCAATTCAGCCTCATGACGCATACCAATATGAAAAGTGGGCGGAATTTCCCTCCCGATAGTGGGGCAAAGTCAAAAGTTTGAGGGACAAAATCACGCTAAGATGCAAAAATTAATCTAACAAAAAGTAAAAATTTGGGAATAGTGGGGAAGGGGGGGGGGGAGTGGGGAGTGGGGATGCCTTCCTTCATATTTCCCTCTCAAATCCCGCTCATGTACATGAACAACGGCGACCGGTATGGTTAAAATTCTCGCGGTATATGTTACGTATTGTGGTCAGATCTCGTTTATACCAGTGAGCGTGTTCATACTTTTAACATCCAAGAATTGTTATTATTGGTACGCATGCTAGTTGTTCGATTTAGTGGTGTGCGCTCGCGGATTCTTTTGACGCTTGGCAACATTTTAATGGACCTAGACGTTCGCATTGTTTTCAATTAATTAGGTACAGACACTTCAACGCTGTGCACAGCCACCGTGGAGAATGATCAGTGAAATAATTTCTTATTTTAACCAATTTAAAACAGCCACTGAGGTTTAGAACGTAGGTGCACATTAAGATTAAGTCTTTTTTATTATGTTTATTCTATTTTTATATAGGCTAGTAGGACGAATTTTTAATTTACATTGACAAAAGGCAACAGCCACAAATTCGTCGCGGAAAGGCTTAGTTTGAGCCGTGTGTTATTATTCGGTTACGCCTGCATTATGTAACATAACATAACAAGATTACGGGCTAAGAAGGGTTAGTCACCCCATTAAAAGCCCAAACTAACACCACCACCACCACACAAAATATTATTAAAGAGTTAGTAAAGAACTTATCAATGTTGACTTTGAAATTGTGAACAGAATTAAACTACCCACTCACTGGCAAACCATTCCACTCATTAACAACATGTTGAGTCAATGTGAACGTTGTTCACGTTGTAATTTGCACAACGACCTCTGTCTGTACAGCCGATGCATATGGCTACAGTACGTAGTCATATGTTATCTGACTAACATGTTAGATGTTAAGAAATAATCATGACCTTAATTTCCAGGTTCCCTATGCTAAAAAGAATGTATATAAACACTCTTTCTTCCCTCGCACACTAAAGGATTGGAATGCTTTACCGTCAGACATTGTACATGCACCAAGTCTCAACTGTTTCAAAGCTAAACTTACTAACACCTGCATTGCTAACTAAATTTTTTTTTTTTTTTTGACTCGTACTTTTAACGCTCGGTTGGCGTTCATACCCTCTTGAAGGATTTTTGCCCACTTAATCGATTCAGATCTGACTAGTATACTCGTCGTTATATGTTATTGAGAATTTACACGTAGGAAATTGATGATTGAAAAATAATTCATTTTTTAATTCGGATATTCTTATACCATTTAGTCTAAATAATACACTTCTCAAAAAAAATTCCTAAACCTTACCTATTTGGCAGCATGACGGGATTAAATATCTCCGATTCTTGTTTTGGTGGCCATCTTAATTAGTCACTGCATGTTTATTTTAAACTATTCAAATGCCCGCAAATAAATTGTAGGATGTTTCACTAAACTGCAGCTTGATTTTTTGCTGTCAACATTTTTTGGTTCATATAATTTGATTAAATAGTTTTAGTATAAAAACTGTGTGCGAAAACAAATAAATCAAACATCAAAAAAATGTTTAGATTATATAATTGTACTTTATAAGTATTATTTTAATTTTCCCCTCAAATAATCTAAACATATAATCCCCCCTAAAATTTTGTTGCCCAGATAAGCAGCGTTTTGAACTTTGACCGTACTTTAGAGAGCTTTTTTAGACAATTTTAACGTAAGCCAAGTTGTCCAGTAAATACTTAGATAAAAGTAACTAAGCTCACCATAAAAAACAGTTTTTGAAGACATGGTTGGGCTTCAAACATCCTCAATAAGCATTGTGGGTGAAGAAAAAAAAAAAAGGTAATATAATTTCGTTTTCACAAAGATCTTAAAACTGAGATTTTCCTATGTTTTAACACAAGGCTTAAAACAGTACAGCAGGGTATAGGTTTTTGTGAAACCCTTGAACGGCCAGCCATCACTAACGGCAGCCATACTAACACGGTTGGCATCAAGTCCTACGGTAGTATACTACGGGGAGTACTAAGCCTACCCACTATTTTTGTCAAAGGATATTTCCATTTCTGTTTTGTACTGTATTTACTGCCTTTCCTTTACATATTACTTTGATTTTGAGAAGAAATCGCCGCCAGTGCCAAAAAGGTTACAATAAAAAAGGCCTAATAAGCAGTCAAACCATTGAAGTCAAATCAGTCTTGATTAAAATTTGACTTCTGGAAAAGTCATAATAAAACTAAATAATATCACCAAAATATTTACACGCTTAACACTGTCTGCAAAATATCAAAGTTGCGCGCCAAAGCAGGGCAATTAAGGATAATAAATGATGGATATTCAAGACCTATGTCAGCAAGGGCTAGTCAATGGGCCTTAATTGCAGCTTTGAAACTATTTATTTGTAAGGTCAGCATGACCTTACAAATAGAAACTCTTATACTCCTTATACGTCAGGCCGGGCCTTTTTTATTTCTTCGTGTACAGTACATGGCAGAATAATTTTGTCGAATCACAGGGATTGTCATTCTGTAGGTATACTGCACAGCAGCAACGTTCATGCTATGCTAGCAATAACTAGCTGTGTATGTATGTATGTATTGTGCAATGTATGTACGTCATAGTTTGCATGGTGAATTAATACTCGATTTTCAATGCTATTGATATTTGTATCAATAGCATAAATTTTGTATTCTGTTGTGGGGGATATGTTGAAGTTATTATTTATTGAATTCTTTGTGTACATGGTAGAATAATTATGTCGATACAGCCAGATTCTTTGACACTGGGACTGTCAGTCTGTAGTTATTAGTCATATACCCACAATATAAACGACAGCAATAATCACACATCAGCTGCAGCATACAGAAATGGGTTAAAGTGAAAGAAATTATGGCCAAACAATGGTAAATCTGTAGGCATATACTGCACAACAACAACATGCATGCTATCATATCTATAGCTAGATAGCTATAGCTAATCCTCATGTGACACGTGGTACCAGTTTAAAGTTAACCAAAGAGTTCTCATGGATAGATACTCTGCACTTTAGCTTTTTGCAACGAGTTGTTAATAAGTGGAATGGTTTGCCTGAGTGGGTAGTTAGCACCAATTATGGTCACAATTTCAAAGTCAACATTGATAAGTTCTTTACTAACTGTGGGTGTCTTTTTTTTGTTTTGGTGGTGGTTGTGGTGTTAGTTTGAGCTTTTTATGGGGTGATTAACCCTTCTTAGCCTGTCATCTTGTTGTTATGTTATGTTATCACTGTGTTGGTACGTACTGTGTACTGTATGTGCAGAGGCTAAACGCATTTTCCGATTACGGCCAAGCTGCGCGAACGAATATGATTAGCATAGATATTCCTCGATTTTGAAGGTGGTGATAAAAGTTTTTTGATTTCAAGGAATTGCTCTGACTGTTGAGTTAGTGATTCTTTTTGGTTGTGTTTCAAGGGTTGGGGAAGTGACTTCGAACATAACTAAACTACAGGATTTGTTGGTCTTCTTTAATTTCCTCAAGCATATGCAATAAGATAAATCCTTTTTATTGTATTTTTACTCTCACAAATGTTGAAATTTGTCATTTCATAATAAGCATGATTACAAGAAATTAAAAAGATCTTAGGCCCCTATATAAACTTCTTTATCTAATTTTGTATTTAAGTTCTGCTGGTGGTATCATCAGTGTTTAAGGTAACCCAAGTCATGGTGGCCACAGATCTATGTTAAAAATTAGGAGCTGGAGGCCTCTGATTGGTTTGATGTCTGTAAGTTTTATCAACCAGTTGTTGCACACTGGTTGAGAAGTTATAAGGACAAAGCTTTACTACTAAGCCACAGAGGCAGAATGATACTTAATGGAAATTCATATGTCTTGGAGCTACTTATGAACAGTTTTTAAAGATCACCATGTATTTGTACATCAATCAGAACTCATTTGAATTCTTCAAGATATGATTTAATTTTGGCAAGGAGATAAATGGACATAACTTATTATCTTGCGATGAGCTGGCACCATGCTTTAGAGGCCTGTAGCCAATCATAAATAGGTTATCAGTAATTGTTGATGTGATTTTTTCTCTAGCAGTCTACAACTGACCTTATTTTTTGTCTTTTCTACAGTAATTGGAGTATGTGAGGATGGCACTCAGCTCAAGTTACTTGACAAAGATGGTATCCTGTCTAACCAGGCATTACTTATCTAGACCACTTCTGCCAAATTCAAGAAAATTCATACACATATCTGTACAGAAGAATTATATTGTCAATTCCGCTTCTTTCTTCCCTGGAAAATGTATGACGTTGAATTGTAAATGGAGGTTTAAAAACTTATACGGTCCTGTTTGCATACGACATTATTTTAACAAAACAGAGATTGTTAAAGATGTTCTCCTTTTCAAGGATAAGGAAACCAAGTTTTACTACTTTATTGGAGCTTTTGCATTTTCTCAGATAATCTTTTGGGTGTTTCTGACACACACAGCATTTACGACCATGCGTGACACTCAGAGTCATGAACTTGTAAAATATGGTCCAGAGGGAGCTCCTCCAGAAATTAAAAATTGGTCTTCATGGTCAGGAATTCAAATGAATCTCGGGTCCAAGGTATGGCGATATGGGATTACTTTGCTGAGTATATGTACAGGTTAGTATAATTACATGAGGATTACGTTGGTCAAAAGTCACATAAGTAAAATGTTAATTATAAGTAAACACCTCAAGTATATAATACTCAAGTCTATGAGTCATACAAATAATTGCAAAAAATTGTAAAAAAACATGTGAAAACTCACTTGGAAGATAGTCAATAATTTCATTGTTCCCTGATATTGCTCTACATTGGTTATTAATTTGTAAGAGTATTTTCTTTTTATTACTAGCAGATCTAAAAAAGGTCCCAATTTATGTTTTAGGGATCTGGTTCGTAGAATAATTTTCGTTTCCTTTTTTTTTACAATGCGCAATGTTTTAAAAACATTTTCAAATTTGTGTATGTGTACTTCAGAACCTTCGTGCTTCTTGGCACAAACAGAGATCACCATCCTTAACCCTTACTCTACCAGCACTTTTTTGAAAATGCGCTTGGGAGGTGGAGTCAAAGATGGGGCACCCAAAACGGCGACATTATGGTAGAGTAAGGGTTAGTAAAGGCATGATTATTGAAGGGTCCTCTGTCCTCCAGGCAGCAGAGTCGGGCCTGTTCCTCTTTAGTGACCCGCTGGGCCGTCCGCTGAGATCATGCTGCCTATATTTTCGAGATGGCGCATCTGTTGCAGGTTGATTAACTCTTACTCTACCAGCACTTTTTTGAAAATGCGCTCGGGAGGCGGGGCCAAAGATGGGGCACCCAAAACAACGATAATATCGCCACGTGGTAGAGTAAGGGTTAACTGTCCTAAGTACCTTGCGGGTAAACTTGTTTTCTTGCTGTGACATTTGACATTTGTATCACTCCATGGTAATTTGACGATAATTTGACCACACACTCAGTAATATTTCGACCATCCAGTCCTTGGCATTTGAAACATTGACTTGATGACATTTTACCATTCACTCAATAATATTCTTTTTTGTTTCATCTCATTACTCAGGTTGTCTTGCTGTTGGTGCAGCACTGACATTCTGCAAGAAATCCATCCATTCACTTTATCTTCGGAAAGGGGGAAATAACTTGACCTTTGTCACCTATGGATTCTTTGGATTGAGGCAGGCCTTCACAGTCTCTATGGCAGATGTATCTTGTCAACACTCCAGGCATACACTTAGGACTCAATTACCTCTAAAGGTCAAAGGTCACAGACTCTATTATATTCTTCCGATAAAAGAAGGAAAATTCTACAATGGGAGACTTTTTGATGTCACTGCTGGTATGAATAGAAGGATTTGACAAGTTGTCTAAATTGCCTAATAGCGATTATGATTAAGATTAGAAGATTAAGATCAAAGGACTTGACTAACATTTGAAGTAGAAAATGTTATCTGCTAAATTCTTCACAATATAGTTAAATTTATATGGTGATCTGTGGTGAAAAAAATGTTTCGATGTATTATGCAGAAGTGTGTGGGGCAGGGAGTACAATGAAGGTGAAATGGATCATAAGAGATTGCCAGGATAACATCTCCTAAAATTCCCAGTTTCTCTTTCGAAGTTTAGTACAAGATTTTTAACAAAAACCTGAAAATCAAGTTGTAATTTCCTTGAAAATTATGAATCTTTTGCATGTTTTTGTAAAATCTTTGATTAGAACTTGTCTCACGTCAGGCAAGATTTAGTACAAATGACGCAAGCAAATTGATGCTTGTGTAACATAACAGAACATTCCTAGTTGAACAGCCTATTTTCTTCAAAAAAAATTCAAAACCTCATTTAGTTAAAGGGTTATGACAGGTCTAGGAATTCTTATTATGCAAATTCCTATGCTATTTGAAAGGTTTGCCAAAAATCTTCATATACTGTAATACACCCTTTCACAAATCCGTCCATTTTGAGTTGCGAATAAAAAAATAAAAATTATATTGTTCTCATGCAATGAACAATGTGTGTATTTACGCAAAACAAGAGCGTATTTTATTGTGCGCTCATTGTAGCTCGTTGTATTGGTTTGCTTACTCGCTACTTGAATGTGACACGTATTTGTGCGCAGGAGGAGACTGGAACTGTGAAAGGGTGTATCTAGTAGATTTTGTGCTTTAGATTGAGCTGTTCATGTCTTCTGTGACATCTCCCAACGTTGATAGGGGTGAGATCAAGTTTTAGAAATTCTTAGTCAAATAGAATAACACTTGTTGAAATTACAACTGAAGATGGAGGGTAAATTAACTGATAACATCACAAAACTAGACAATGTGGTTACGAAAATCGTAACCAGTGTTCTTGGGAAATGCAAGGGTTTTCTCGCAATGCCAATGTGGTTTATGGGAGCATTCAAGAGTTCAAGACAAATGGAAGCATGAAGTCACTATGCTATGCCAACTTACGAAAATTCTGCAAGTTTTTTTAAAACAAATCTTGTGATAAATGTGGAGGGAATGGGAGGGGACACCCTTACATTTGATGTAGATATAGAATAATAATAGATTGCAGCTCAAGTGATTTTGTATCTTATATTCTAGTAACTATTCACTGCACGTAATAACATTTCACAAACCAAATTCGAATAGAAGGATGATACAATTCTCTCCCCGCTTGTATTAAAATCAGTCTAAATATTCCTCCAAAAAAACATTTTAAAACTTTATTCATATGCTGCAATACTTTTAATGTATGATTTTCCTTTTATTTGTTTCTTCACCCTTTGTAAATTATAGTTTTACTGTTATAGTTTGAAAGTGTATATAATTCTTCTATTGCAAAATTGCTGTAGCCATAGGCCCTGTGTGAGCTGACTGTAGTCAGGTAGTTGCATTCTAACTTCTACTGCACTATCCGTAAGTGCATGCTAGCAGTAATTTTGCACTGGCCTGAACAACAAAATTTTGTAATCCAACATTCAAATGCTCTCATAAAATGTCATCCATGTCCTCAAATAAATGCTATTATCGTACATCAAATTCGATTGTATTACTAATAGCAAACTTGAGATATGCTTGACCAAATAATGCAGTCACGTGACTGGATCCTAAGTAAGATCACAATATCTTCTCAGGATCTGATCCCAAGAACATAAATACAAAGCCAACTTACTTGTAATGATAAATTTGAACACAGAAGTCAGAAGTATTCAAAATCCTGGTCCCTGGACAACAGATAGCTGGAGGTCCCTGGATAGCAGCAGGTAGCTGGAAGTACCAGGCGGCGCGACCAGACCTGGAATCATTCATCAACTTACACTGTTAGTTGTACTTACAAGTCGTTTGATTTTATTGCAAACTAAATTTTCGTAAAGAAACCTTCGAATAATTCCAAAAGATTTCACCTGAATCCTATAATTAGTGGTATTATCATATATCAAATTGAACCATAATCGGTAAGTCTTAACTCGAGTTATGCTTGGCCAAAAGAAGCAGTCACATGACTCAATCATTGGTAAGATCACATTATGTTATAGAAAACAGTTACACTGTTTCCCAAGAACATAATTACGTTTTTTCTAGAATGAATAAACAGTTCATATGGTGAATTTGTAATCACTTTGGGTGGGATTTGTTACACTTCATTGGCATATCTTCCCAGTTATCCATTCAACGCCAAAGTGTTTATACTAAGTTTACTATTTGATTTGTTGTCCCGATTACCACCTTCTTGGGGGGAGAGGGAGCAGCTTTGATGAGAAGTACAGGTTACAAAGGGTATTATGATTTAAGGAATATTGGTTTGACTATAAAAGTAATTGTTTTGTTAGCTTTTATGGTAATATTTTACATATTTGTTTGCATAACATTGAATTGTGTACACTTAACTTATGGTAAATTATCTTGTCCTGTCATGCTTTTTATAAAATGATATAACTTGTGATTCCTGCAGTTTACAGTGTACTTGTTATAAGGATTTTTAGCTGGCATTATTTCCATGTGATTTTCCTGTGTCGCATGACAAATCACACACACACAGAATTTTGGAAATAATTATGGCTTGTACTTTTGGAAGTCATTTTCTTTCCCCCATAATGGAGAGTGACTCGTACACATTTACAATTTTTGACTTTCAGGAACAAATGACACCTAATAGTAGCAGAAGGTTGATTAGTTTTCAAATATGGAAAAAAGGCAAACAGGAAGAAATGTACCTGTCAAAAGCTCTCAAAGCTTGGTGGTTAAATTTGAAGAACAAGATTATAAGAATAACAAAAAAAAAGCAACGACTTGTCGTCAAACTTTCTACATTATAAAAAAACAAAGTTTTATTTGCCATAAGATCCATGTTTGAAAATTACTGTTGAATTACTTAAGGAGTACATTTTCGCATTCTGACGTATATCTTCAAATGTTTTTTCACAAGCTTACACCATCTTATCTTCAGGACATATTTACAATTTATCATCCCAACCGACCTCTGAGATCCTCAGCTGACAAACTTACACTTTCCCTTAAGAAAGGAAAGTAGGGAACCAAGCTTTATATCACGCCGGCCCACCTCTGTGGAATGCATTACCCTTCAAAATCAGAAACAATTCCTCCATTGAGGTGTTAAAAAAGTACCTGAAAACTTTTCTCTTTGAGAAACACTTCCATTATGTTTGTCTTCATCTCTTCTATTTTCATGTTTTTACCTATTGTTAGATTATTTGTGTATGGAGTTTCATTTTGTTCTGTAAAGTGCAGAGAGCCTTGGGATTCTCTATATAAGCACCAAGGAATTTAGATTTACGGTTCTCTCTAAAAGATTTAATAGAAACAAGAAATTTTTCCAAGATATCACTATTTCTTTCAATCTGGCCACACAGCTAGGAATAAAAGGAAAATGAGTCCACAGATTGTCAACTCGATCGCAGTATGTTTAAGAGGGTCCGCTAAGATTAGGGCTGGACAAATATGGTTGCCAAGTGACAATTGGCTACTTAGTCTTAGTAATGCCATTTAGTGAGTGAACTTGACATACAATTTGGCAACCGAAACATTGTTTGTTTGTTTGATGAAGGCTTAACGGCACTAGACAACGAGGATTAAATTGTGCCTGAGAGGTCAGATCATTCTAGAGGTAGGAAGGAAAGGAAACAGGGGGAGAATGAGAAAAATACAAGAACAAAATGTCAGAAAGCTGTGATCAAGAGAGGTGCATGGGTAAAAAAAAAAAAAGTAAAGAGAGGGGGTGGAAGAGGAAAATTAAATATGGTAGTAGAGGGAAGCATGATGAAGGAAGGAGATAATTTTATCCTGAGGGTTTTTCTGGAACAACTCAGCAATTGGGATGTGGGGAGCGAGGGAAGCTCTGGGAAGGTTGTACAGGACAAGCAAGTTGGGCAAGCAAGGAGAACGTGATGGACTGTGAGGGTGCAATAGCAATTGTTGCAGAGGGGTTGGGGGGGAGCCAATAAGGAGGTGGGAGTGAGTGAGGTGGGTGTGACCTATTCTAAGATTGAGTAAAGAAGTAAAAACAGCCTTTGAGTGGGAGAAAATGGCAAAGTGGCTAAGCGGAGAGTACTCAATAAAGTTGAAGGCAAAGAGCATGGCCTTTGCCTCGGCTGAAAAGATGGACGAGTGAGTCAGGAAATCTGCTACTGAGGGTGATGTCTTGGATGACGGCAGCAGCAGCTGTCTTGTTGCCTCCCTTGGAGACATCAGTATAGATGGAGGTGTAGTTTGAGAGTTTGTCTTTGATTTGGTTGTGGAGATTGATGAAGAGGTTAGGGTGGGTGTGGGTATTGCGATGAGTGGGACCTCAGGCGGATAGACGGGAGGGGGTGGCCCAAGGAGGAAAAGTGGGCCAGGAGGTGGTGGGGGTGATGCCGAGATGGAAGAGGTCTGATTTAATGCGTAAGCTAAAGGGAGGGGATAGGATTTTTGTCCTATCAAAGAGGGTGGAGAAATTGGGGTACCTAATGAGGTTGTGAACAGAGTTCTGGGTGTTGGTGAGGACTCTAAAAGCATACTAGAGGCTAAGCTTTCTACATCTCAGTAGAAAGGGGGTTCATTAGCTTAGAAGGCGGGTGATTGGAGAGGTCCTGTAGGCACCCAGACAAAGCCTGAGGGCTTCATTTTGGATGTGGTTGAGGTATGAGTTGTGAGCGGCACAGTAGACAATATTGCTGTAGTCAAGCTTGGCACGAATGGTGAGCCTGAAAATATTGATGAGAGCATGGCGGTTTGCACCCCAAGTGGTGTTGGAGAGGAGGTGGATAATGTTGAGGGAGCTGTTGCATTTTAGTTTCAGGTTGGTGATGTGTTGCTTGTAGGAGAGCTTGGGGTCTAGAGTTAGACCCAGGAACTTCATGTGTTCAACTTTAGGGATGCGATTGCCATTGAGCACGAGGTTCGGGTTGGGGTGGACGTTGTTGAAATGACAGAAGTGCATGCAGACTGTCTTGTCTTTGGAGAATTTAAAACTGTTATTGTTGCACCAGACTTGCAGCTGGTTGAGGCTGAATTGGAGTCTATTTTCGATAAGGGAATAGCTAGGGGAGGAGTAAAAAGAAGATGGTGAAGTCGTTAATGTAGAGGGTACGTTTGATGTTGGGGCTAAGGTTGTCCGCTATGTCATTAATGCTAAGGTTGAAGAGAATGGGAGAGAGGATGCTGCCTTGGGGGACGCCTTCTTCTTGGGGATAGGGGTGTGGCCAATACGAAGCTGGAACTGCCTGGGTGAGAGGAAGTTTGAATAAAGATGGTGACCAGAGTTACTTTGACTTGCCAAAGTACCGAGTGAAAAATTAAAGGGTTAGATCAGTGATTAATCAAGGTCATCTTATATGAAAGAGGACATAGAAACGAAATGGTGAAGAAACCACCTTAATATCTTATTCCGTTGAGGGGATATTCAACTTATAAGTTGTCTGATTTAAAGGGTTAGTTCAGGGGTCAAGCAAGTCCATCTTATATGAAAAAGGATTTCAAAGGAAACAAAATGTTAAAGCATTAAAAAATCTTATTCTGTTAAGAAGATATTTAAGTTTAAAGTTTGGTATCATTTGTGACATCACAGCCTCAGTTTTTTCCAAATCTTTATGTATTCTATCACATTTTGTGGCTTAAAGACCATTGGATATGTAAGGAAAGTAGTAAAAAATATTCTTGTCAGGGTAATTATAATTTACTACCTGAAAAAGAGATACAATATTAACAAATAGATAAAAAGTAGTTTGTCTCTCTTTTTATTGAGTTTTCTCCACTTTGTATCCCATGTATACATGCAGATTACTTTCATCTAAAAAAAAATAACACTTATCTTACTCTTGATAAGTCGTCTTATATACACAAGAGTCAAAAGAGTAATCACAATGAGTTGCATCAAAGAACACTTGTGTGTACTTTATTTCAAGTACACCATACATAAAAGGAAATAACTTAATTACTTCATTATACTACAATAATTGCTTGAGTTGTATGCAAAGAACACAGAAGTATACATTTGCAGTATACTTCTAAAAAGAAATTTAAGAGGTGAAGGACAAAAGTTTTGAGTTGTAAGAAAGAACACATTGATATACTTCTTCATGAAAAAAAGTATACCATAAAGCAGAATATATAAAATGGTTTACAAAATACTACTGACAAGATTAAATGTTATGAGCATCAAAAAAGACTTATTTTAGTTAAGATACATAGTGTACTTCATGTCCATACTACTGTCACTTGAGTTTATGAACACAAAAAGTTGCCAAACCAGATGTGTAGCAAATTAATTCTTCATCTTTTAAGTGTTTAAAGATTCCTCTCCATTTCCAAAATTAAAAACTGCAAATTCTTGTTTTGTAGTTAAAACTTATGTTCTCTTCACTTTTTGGGAAAGTGATGCAATGCAATTTCAGCTAATCAGCAAATTAGTCCTTAAAAACTGTTATTAGTTAATATAATGGGACCTAATTTGAATTATTTCTTGATCATGGTTTGATAACAGTGGTAGTGATATGGACCATTACCAGAAGCTAATGAATAAAAGCATATTTCCCACAGTTCACATTAGCTGTATATTTTGGAAAGGAGGCAAGACTTCATGGATATATGCAATAAATAGTTTTAATTTATAAAAAAAAACAATAACCACAAATAGGCAATTTCTTGGATGGTTGTTTGTCATTGAAAAAATAAATACTTGTTAGAGTGATGACAATTCGGAAAGCAAAACATGATTCATTTTGGCAAGGTAGCGAGTGATGGTTTGGTTAAACATCACTGTAGTAGGCCTTAACTTCAGAGTACATCAACTACTTGTAAGATTTTCTAACAAGGGGACAAAGCGTTCATCATCATCATTTTCTATTTTCACAATTCTCAAGTAATCTAAGATGACACTTAAAATCTTGGTTTAGGAAGTGTATGGAAAGCACCAGAAATACCTCAATTAAATCAAACTACACTTTCATGAGGCATTGATGGCCAAAAATAGTAGCACATATATGAAAATTGAAGTGGTAGGACAATTAGATATTCTCTTCCATTCTAACCCAGATCGATTAAGACGGTCATAAGTGACATTGTTATCTTACTGCTCATTACAATAAAATGGCAGCAATTTTCAATCGTCTTGGTCTTGATGAGAATTTTTGGCATAATCTATTACCTTTGTATCGATTGGCATAATCATCAATTTAATAACATTCTCTAGTATCTTTTGGCATATCCAGAGATATTTATGAATTGTAGTAAACCTATTTTCATAAAAATGTTTTGACATGTTTTAAACAATTTTATCTTGTCTAATGGAGGGTAAGATGAACATTTCAAACAGCAATTTCTTTAATAGATTTAAAACGTCTCAAAAGATGTTCACAACCTTTGACCTCTAGTTACTGCGGCCCATCTTTAGCTGGACAAGTTTGAAGATGACTGAAAATGTGTTTGAATAAAATCCTTCAGCTTTATATGAAAACCATCTTATACTGAAAATTTTGATTTTAACTGAACAAATGTCAGCAGATTAAAAGCCAAAATGACACTGATCTATTTATAAGCAACAAAAACTTAAGGGTATAAAAGTTACACTTGAGCAGTACTTAATATAAAAACCCTTTTGATCAAGCTCTCACTTGACAGCAATGGTGAACAAAATAGGGAACAAGGAAGACTTGGATATAGGACCTTCCTTATGTGCATAATAAACAACAAAAACCCTTGAATAGGTAATGAACTGTACACTACAACATCTACTGAAACTTCCCAAATATGATATCTTAGGAATTCATAATGATACCACATACTAAACAATGCTCTTCATTAATGGTATTGGTGTTAATACGTAAAAGAAACTTCCACATATTCTGTTGTGGCCTTGGAAATTACAAACATTTAAGGGTAATTTGGGAGTTTGTTTTACAAAGGCTATGATCTTAATCTTTTTCCAATGTTTAGCTTGTGTTGTCTCTTTCACTATTACCAAACATTACTTCATTCCATGTAACCTAAACCTGACATTTGAATCCAGCTCTTTTGACCATCAATTCCTGAAAGCATCCATGGAGGAAATATTCAAATGGCTTTTTCTCACTTCATCATTTTGTTTAATTACCAAAATACTTCTTCCCAAACACATAAAAAACATTCCACTAAAATACAATACATTCCAAAAATCATTTCATTATTCCTTAACCATATCATTTCCCTAGTCATCTAAACCAGATCATAGTACCTTTGTTGTATGTTTCCTAAACCATAACTTCTCTACCCATGACCCAATAATCTTTTTCAGAACCATGATCTGTAAAATTGAACTTGTCCAAACTCTTGAGCATAATGTGAAATAAGTCCATTAACCTGAGACGCTACTTGTTTTTATCTTGGTTTTTGAAGTATCATTGGAAATAAAATAAGAACCTATGCATAACTTAGCAATAAAAATAAGAACCTATGCATAACTTAGCTACCAAGACTGACTGACCTTAATTATCTTCTCTCTTAATTACCTTATCTGGCATAAAATATATTAAAATTAAATAACATAGACAAGTCTCTTTTTGCATGACAAGTTTAAAGCAAATGATCATTTCACCAATGATGTGTATTGTATAAAAAAAAAAATTAAGAAAATTACATTTGAAATAAAAATTTCAATAAAAAAAAAAAAGATTGCCATTTGTATGCATTGTCAAAGTATACTATAGTGTCAGTTGTCGTATTTATATTGCAAGCATTTCCATTCTGTACTGAATTCATTGTAAAGCCCTGATTCCTAAATAACCAAATAAATACCGATTTCCTTCTCAATGAGTTTATAACTTGATGAATAACACTTCACAGCAAACAGTAAGTCTGAAAGCAGTACAATGTCCGTGAGTTTACAAGAGCACCACAAGCATACATCCACAGCAATACCATATATTTCGATACAGACTCCTTTGATGTTACACCAATGTGACCTCTGACCCATCAAAATGGTGGATCATGCTATTTATTGTGAGCCTTACAGACATCAAATTTTCTGCTACCAATCAACAAATCTTTTCATGTGGTGCACAGATGGACTTGATCTTAGTAGATTTTTCCATACTTTCAACACATTCAAAATTTGTCAAATTGATTTTAAATGATGGAATTTTTTTTAATAGGAACTGTAACAATAATCGTTTATAAGTCACAACTTCAAATTAAAAGTTCATTCAAAGGGGAGAAATTGGCATGCACAAGATCTAATATTACTGACGTATCAAAGTGGAACATGACTACACGCGTCATAAAAACACAGCAAACCGATTCACAAACAGTACTGTCTGCTGGCAAGAGCACATTTTGCAATTTCCCGATCTGTTAGTCACAGCAAACATAAGCCACAGCAAAGGTTAATAGCACCCACATCAATTTTCTACCACACTTTGGTAACTATGCTTTATGTTACGATTTTTAAAATAAAGTACAAATAGCAAGCAAACCAATCTAAAAATGGATTCATTGGTCAACAATGTCTCAGCTGTTGGCTGCCATTTTCACCTCTGACAACTGTGACAACCTTTGAAGTTACCATTTCTTAACTCTGAATTCTCCACTCTTCCTTAAAGAGTCTATATCTAAAAGCACAAACAGATTTCTCCATGATTAAAGCTTTTCCATCAAGTTTGCTAGTACTTCATAAGGTTATGGGGATGTGAGGTGGGCAATTCTTATTGTTATGCAAAAGTTAATATTTAAGCCATGTGAAATAAGTTAGTTGTTGCATAAATTCAATAAAAGATTAATGTTTTTATTATCACGGCAAAAAGCATGCATACAGAATTATGTTAATTATTTTTACAGTATTGCCAATTTTTCAAAAATTGCAAGTGCAAATAAGTATAAAGTTATCAATATGAACTAAATGATGTGTAACTTTCCACCAAAATCATTTTGTGCATGATGAACTGGTAATATAATATCTGGTAAGAATAAGTCATAATATTGACAACCTGAAATAAAAAATTACTGCTAATTAAGATGAAAATAAAACATTAAAGAAAAGATTAAAAACTAAAAAGTTGAAAAAGAAAACGGCCCACACTATTGCACAAGAAATTGACGTGAAAGAAATGTGACTGAACTGATTCCCTGCCGGCCATAATGAGAACTTACAGAACTGCGTCCAAACGTCAGCACTGTCAATCTTAATTCTCCTTTACTTTACTGCTTTGATACTTTAATGTTGACCATTGATATAAATTGATTCACGTTAATAGTTTCTGTGGGCATCAATCTTAATTAGATACTACTTGACTTTAAAACAAGATTCCTTGCTTTCGATACAAACTAACGAAAGCAATGAATAACAGATAAACAAGTCACATTATGTCTTGTCTTCTAAGAAGTAGAAAAATACTCATTAGAGCTAAATCCAAAATCTGGATGGGTCAGAGGTACATTTTGGCCCTTTTTTATACATTATTTATTGGAAGACAGAATTCATTCAATCAAAACTTTTGACCCAAACTTAGCCTCAAAATCATTTCAAAGCACCTTAACACGTTAGCCAATCAACAATAAAAATCACAAAAGCCACTAAAAACTTTGTTAAAAATTGCAAATTATTTTTTTCAAATATATCTTTAAGGATTTCTTTATGGAAGCAAACATCTTGCACCTAACGTAAATAGACGGTCTTTCTAAATGTTTTCATATTCATGTTTTTTTAGTCATAATTACATAAAATAATCAAAAACACACGACGTAAAGTTTGATATTATAATGTAAAATTTCCGTAATTACTGGGAGTTTATGGATCTCAACATCTGACATAATTTTGTAAATTTGTTGTTCAAACTGGTCCTGGTCTTATGCTGTATTCAGCTCTATTGAAGTGGCCAAAATAAAAAGGATGGTACTTCACACACTATATGAAATCAGAAAATCAAACATTGTAAACAAACCCTCAGATGAAGATACACTTACAGAAAAAGTGCCAATTGATCAAACTTGGATTTGAGTCACTGAGGTAAATATCAATCAAATAAACTTTTTTCTTTCAAAATCTATACTTTAAGCCACAGCTATGTGGATGCATTCGTCATTAAGTATTTTTCAAGACAAAATATGTCATGAAGAATTAGAACCATGGTAGAGATTGTAAAATATATAGGATAAAAAGTTGTGCATAAATCAAAATATGAAATAAATAGAACCATAATTAGGAGTTTAATATTGATCACTAATAGCAGAAATGTACTGCTATTTTATTTTTTGTGAAGTGTTAAATTAATGACCTCTTAATTCATCAAAATGATATAATCTGAGATTTGTTGTTGATATTCAAATTGCATGAAAACCAATTTTAAGTAGAATCGAATCAGATGTTGCATTACCAATCTTCAGTTATAAAACTCATTATTAAGAGTGCCTAATATAAGAGCAAATAATATAAGAGCAAATGCATCATAAAAAGCAAATATAGCCTAAAAGAATACAAATTTCATAACTCTAGATAACTTAAAATTATGACTTAATATAAGTATCAATATATACCAGAACCATATTTACAAAAGTAATAAATATGTACAAACCTTTTATTTCATTTTATATTCTTAATATTTTTTGTTTTCATGATAATATTTCTTTCATGGAAATGAAAAAAAAAGATTAAAATATGCGGAAGCACAAACTTGAAATCATATTCACTTCCATGTTCTTACCAGTCCTCTATTTTCTAAAGTTACTTTTTTTGTTTCTTTTCAACTTGCATTGCTACTGATACTCCTGTTTTCCACTGAGGTCAAGCGGACTATTGAGACACAATAGATGTTATCCATTCTCTGAAGAGTTATCAACAATGTGTAATTTCTTGAGGTTGTTGTACAAATACTGCAGTCCAACAGTTACAAGTGCCTCTCAAAACACGGGAGCTTTGAATTTAGGGATGGGGTGGCCTTCAGGATGTACTCTGAAAATGGAAACTTTCTGGTTGAATTCAAAATAATTATCAGTCATAATAGTGCTTAGTAAGAGGTGCTTCAGATGACACCCTCTCACTGAGCTTTAATGAGTTGAGAAAGTAAGCAATTAAAATGGATGAATGTTTCAGCTATGCATTGACCAATAGGGCTACCATAATGTCAGTTAATGACATCACCCATAAATGATAGTGAGATAATTTACCTATCTTCCTCTTCCAGGTGAATAAGTATTACTCTGAAAATTTGACTAGTATCAAAGAATGACAGGCTAGGTAAATGACTCCAAGTACCATTTGCAGCATATTAATTCATTAACACCATTTCAACCAGAATTGCATTGTAAATGTGTAAATACCAGTACAGTAGGTGGATTTGTTGGAATAGCTTTGGTGAACACAAAGGGTGTAATCCTGAATCACAACCTTATAGAAAATTCCAGAAAATATTGGAAGTTTTTTACACAATTAGTCCGCAACAACAGTTAACTAAGACCTTTCATGTCTCCATGTAATCCACCTTACATGCCCATTTACTGACCTTAAATCCTCACTCTTCATAATAACCCTTTTGAATATGAACAAAACATCGCTCCTTATTGCCCTCTTCTGTTGATATACTCCGATTAGAGTGTACTGGATCGGAGAGGTGGAAACCTAAACCAACATATATGGTACGGTGCCATCACACACAAGGAACATGGATGTAGCGTTAACTACATTCAAATCTCTATTATCTACACACTGGAGATAGGTGATCCAGAGAAAGTGATTTCCCATTGGGTGTTGACGACCTTGATTTCTTGACCTCTGTTTTGATCCCTGCTAAATTTAAAAGTGCATCTGCGCCCTCTGCTAGTTCTCTTTCCTCTTCTTGGGGCTGTTCACCTTTCTCTGCCTTTTTCAACCGCTTTTTCAGTGGTAGTTTGATTGGGTCTTTTTCAAGCTCTCGCTTAAACTTGCCCTGTGAGAAAACACCGCTGTCATTGAAACTTGGGGATCCTACAGCGTCCTCGGATTCTGATTCTGAATCATTAAAGCTGTCTTCACTGACATCGCTGACATCACATTCTACCGGGTCATCATCTGATCCAAGTTCACTACCAGTTTGGATCTTGGTACTCAGACTGTAGGTGTGGTCATCACAGCCATTGGGTGATGGTGTACATTTCGCCTTCAATGCAGCTTTTGATTGAGGTGTTGAAGGATGTCTAAAAAGAAAAGATAAAAAGAACAATTCTTTAGTGAATATTGCATTTTCATAACAATATTTATTGTACAATGAAGATGTATATATATATAAAGTTTGGTCCCAAGTTTTTTCCAAGCGCTAGGTAGTCTTGTTCCAATAATGACTGCGTATATTCCACTATCTAACTACATATATACCAACCAGCCAGTGCGAAGTACAAGCCATACGATGACGTATTTTATGCTATCCATTAGGTTTACTCAATTACTTCCAGTCGCTTTTTCAAAATAAGAGTAATAATCCAGTTTATTACAGCCAAATAAGCACAAAATGATTGATGCAGGTAAATATAAACCAGAAAATAACACAAAATTGTTCTTAAAGATGACGTTAAAATACATTTACATGAAAATAATCTCAGAAATTCGCTAAGCTAAGTTCACAACACAAATTATCTTCATGTCATCGCCGGGTCGCAATATGGGGTCAGATTCATGTGTCAGTCATGATCAGTAAAACAGGCCTTAACATGACGTAATGGTATTGCTCGACTCCCATTGGGCGCCTTAATAAATTGGGGAATTTATATCAAAATATATCAGAGGTCAACTAATCATTTGTCACAGACAACAAGACGACTGTCTGAGTAGAGGAGGTGATGTAGTATGGTAGTAATAGACAGAACTTTGTCAAGGTGGCCGGCATTCTGAACAAAAATTCCTGAAGGTTGTGAGCTCCTTTATCAAATGTGCATGGCAGGAAAAACATTGAATTGAAGTGTGTGTTTACTTCACCTATCGAACCAAAACTGCATTGAACACCATTTCCAGAGCATATTCCAAAAACTTCATGACTGCACATAGTTTACCTTTCTCTCATGTTAATATGAAATTGACCACAGGGTATCAATAGCTCTGCTCAAAAGCCCCTGCCCCATTCACTGGATTATCAACAACAGCTGTTTATATTGCTGTTCACTCCCCTCCCCTAACAGTCAATTACTCATTATTTCCTTTGCATTTTGCTTTTGCATTCATTCCAATTTTGCAGTTCCTTTAAAGGATGCTCTTCACCAATAACAGTGACAAGCAAAGTGAAAACAATGTAGAATTCTTCATAATGCTGTTTCAATAAATACGACATAACATGGAAATGTTTAACTCACTTTGGCTTTCTGTAATCACTGAGAGCTGTTTCTGCCAAGTCTGCTAATGTAGGTTTCATGTGTGGTTGTTGTGGTTTTGCTTGTGCTGGAGCAGCTCCGTTAGTGTTCACCATGCCGTTTTCAATGACCAGACCCTTTTCCTTCAATCTCCTCACTGTCATGATAGAAAGATATTTGATCAACTATTTCCAAAAAATAAGAAAACAATGCATGTTTCATAAAATGATACTTCATAAAATGAGTTTTTTTTTTTAAACTAAGGCTGCAAGACAAAATAAAATATGTACCGCAGATACATTTCATACCTCCAAATATCCACAACATCATTGTGAGAGCACTTAGAACATCTTTAAAGAAGAACACGTATTTGAATATTTTTAAATACCCCATGCTTGGGTAGCATACTATGGTACTACCAAAGTTTCTACCAAAGTTACACAAACTTTGGTTTGCATGAAATGTTGCTCAGGGATTAGAAGCACAATTAGAGGTCTGGGGGTTTATGGGGAATTTAGCGTTCAGACCCTATAACAAACATATCACAATGTCATTGCTCGGGGCCCTAAAATCTCAGTTTTTGTTTGGGACCGTGGGATTTACCTACTCTTCCCATCCTAATGCTGCATCCCTGGAAACTCTCAAGCCTCATTTCTTAACTTAAGTTGGGTCTATATAGGTTGGAGGGCATAAGCGGGACTTGCCAACTGAAAGTGGGAGGCAGCAGAGAGGGGAGGGAGGAGAATTATGCTAATAATGCCAAAAAACACCATACAAAAGATACAAATTCCAAAAAAAATGAGGGCGGGGGCAAGTGCAATCAACCTCCCTACTCTCTTTATTTTTAGGAAAGGGTACAGTACTTGTGTAAAAGTCTGCTTGTGATTATCAAATGGGCATAGGCAAGATTTTTGCTCGGGCCCCTCAAATCTCGGTTTTTGCTCAGGATCATGGGGTTTACCCACCCTTACCACCATATTGTTATGCCCATGCCCGGGATAAGTTAAGTCAAACTAAGTTCACCTTTGCATATTTCTAGGACTGTCCTGAGCCGGCCTTTCTGTATGTGAGATGCACAATAGGTGTATCTCATCTCATGCATTCCTTAATTTGCATGTTCTTTATCCCAGAGGAAAGTATAGAATTTGTCTTACATAAGCATACTGCCTTATGCAGTTTACTAGGTTGTTAGATTTAAAATGCTTTAATTAGCTGGTCCTTATCACATGACCCATGAGCTGGGTACTTTCTTTAGAAATATTTTAGTGGGGATAAGTGTTGTTTTTCAGTTTGAGTGAGAATCAGTTGGAGTACACAACCAGTTTTAGGTCTCATTGAGGTTAGACTTGTGGGCACCTGGACCAAGGACCCCAGCCCCTGCGTTCTCGCTTGGCACATTTCAATATTCTTAAGAAATGAATGAAATCAAAAATTTCTTCTCTAGAATAAAATTCCCTTTTACAAATGTTCCAGCTGCACATTTCATGATAGTTTATAAAGGAACTTTCAGTCATTAAAGCGAGTCATTCTTTGCCTAGTCTGGGAAGTTTAAACTAACACCTAGGTCTAATTGATGAAAGAGTTGGCAAAAATCTACGATTCCGGCGGTTATAACCGTGGAATAATTGGGAACTCGCGGGAAGAAAAAAAAATCATTAGGAAAAATATTTGAAAAAATCTTTTTTAGATTTCTTGAGTAACCATCAGTATAGTATATGTGGTAAATATGTGCTCTTAAAACATTCCCCATGTATTTGTACGCTGAAACGTACATTAAATTGCAAAAGAGTGAAGTATATCAATATGTATACACTACATTAATATCATTTGTGTGATCTTTTGTGGGAAGACTTTTGACACCTTTATTCAGAACCGTGGGAAATTTGATAATTCATACACCCTCACGGCCTTGCCAGGAGGTGCTCTTTTACGATAAGGGTTACTTGAGTGACTTACAATGCTCGTCCCTCTGCTCTGGTGGAACCTTAAACATCATCATTGTAGCTGCAGCATCTGCTTCCACCATATCTGAAAATGAAAAGAAGAAACAAACTTTTATAAAAACTATCATTTTAAAAACTCCGACAGAACAACGAATTAACAACATTTAGAAATGTAGCAAAATAATATCATCTGCTTGCAGGAACATATGCTGTTGATGAAAAATGATATATTCAAAGTAAAAAAGTATTACAACCAGGGAAGTGCTATTTAAATGAATGGCACTTCCCTGTTACAACAATTAGATAATAAAACATTCGCCCTTCCACATACATGAAGTTCATAGATAATAATCAAAGGTCAATTAATGTTGCACGGGACTACCTACCCTGAGGATTACCAAAATACACATTTCCTGGTAAAAATCCTTTTCACAATCCTCACTAGACTGATACACCACAGGTTATTAGTGAAAGGCAGCTGGTTTGAGGGGAAAAAATCCTTTGAAAACTTATTTAACATGAACTGACAGAATGTTATAAATATCTTTCCAATCAATGTTTTGAGGATTTTGCCTTCCAGACCTTATTCTGAATGAAATACAGTGTATACGTCTGAATGAATAAAGGAAACTGCATGTGCAGATGAAATCAGTAGATGTAATTTTGTTAGATTTCTTTCATGTAAAGGCTCTTGAACTTCAAGTATGCATTTTCTCATTCCCACAATATGAACCACAACATATAGCGTAATGCATGCTGTGAAAACTGAAAGCGTATACAAGCTGACTTGTTAATTTTATTTACTGTTTTTTTATTTTGCATTATATTTAAAAGGCATATACTCTTAAAAGCTTACAATTAATTCTGGTAAATGGTTCCCAATTCAACTTACTAGAAAAAGAAGATTTCAAGAGTGATCATGTACATTAAGTGCACTGTTGATGATGTTACCAATCCCCTCAGAAGTATTGCTTATCAGATTCTTCTGATGCGCATGGATATTCTAACAACATAGAACCTACACATCCTATCTCATTTAGCCAATAAACTGTACCTCCTTTTTTTAATGCATTAGTTATCTTTGTTCGGTACTGTTGCTAAACAAAGATACATTCCTCTTAAAGATATGTAGAACTTCACCATACAACTATACTCAGCATCTATGTGTGGTAAATATTCTCAAGAATTGAATTTTAGGGAATACAAATTAAGAATTACAGAAATATTCTTAAGCTGTCCTCCTGGTCATACATCATACATTTTGCCAACATCAACAATTTCTAAAGCGTTGATCAGCCAAACTTGTATATTAATTTCTTTTAATTTTTTTTCAAATTTAAGGACTGTTCTACACAAAAATCCATGATATTTAAATAAGCAATAAAGAGAAAATTCATGTGGCTATTAGTTTACCTTTAAAGTTGATTGATAATGATCTTAGGGCATACTTTGTTCATTTTCTGACAATCACTCTCAACAAATATTCAGCTTTTAACTTTCAGGAAGTGCGCCCTCCATACAGATCTAGCCAGCATTCAACATGTGTGGTCTTGTATGTTATTTATTCCTGTTTACACTGGCATAAAAGGATCTTAATTCTGTCAAGTTCGTGCAACTAAAGGGACTTGATGATGGGCGAGGCTTTCCAAAGTACTTCCAAGCATGGAGGTACCACTGTGGTACCTCCATGTTCCAAGATCCATTCACAATAGGTGGAATATGAAAGGTATGCAGATTAAGGTGGGTAGGGCTGTTTTACAAGTTACAAAAACAGCACAGCTTTTGGCCAATGAATACAAATTGACTATATTCAGTGAGCTACTATATTCAGTGAGCTACCATTCAGACTGATACAAGTTCTATTATTAATGAATGTCCCAATCAAATTTAAGCCAGGGAGCGGCAAGTAGCCAGGGAGCGGCAAGTAGCCAGGGAGCAGCATGCAGCCAGGGAGCAGCAAGGAGCCAGGGAGCAGCAAGGAGCCAGGGAGCAGCAAGGAGCCATAGAGCAGCAAGTAGCCATGGAGCAGCAAGTAGCCAGGGAGCAGCAAGGAGCCAGGGAGCAGCAAGTAGCCATGGAGCAGCAAGTAGCCAGGGAGCAGCAAGGAGCCAGGGAGCAGCAAAGAGCCATGGAGCAGCAAGTAGCCATGGAGCAGCAAGGAGCCATGGAGCAGCAAGTAGCCAGGGAGCAGCAAGGAGCCAGGGAGCAGCAAAGAGCCAGGGAGCAGCAAGTAGCCAGGGAGCAGCAAAGAGCCAGGGAGCAGCAAGGAGCCATGGAGCAGCAAGTAGCCAGGGAGCAGCAAGGAGCCAGGGAGCAGCAAGGAGCCAGGGAGCAGCAAGGAGCCAGGGAGCAGCAAGGAGCCAGGGAGCAGCAAGGAGCCAGGGAGCAGCAAAGAGCCAGGGAGCAGCAAGTAGCCAGGGAGCAGCAAAGAGCCAGGGCAGCAAGTAGTCATGGAGCAGCAAGGAGCCAGGAGCAGCAAGGAGCCAGGGAGCAGCAAGGAGCCAGGGAGCAGCAAGTAGCCATGGAGCAGCAAGTAGCCAGGGAGCAGCAAGGAGCCAGGGAGCAGCAAAGAGCCAGGGAGCAGCAACGAGCCAGGGAGCAGCAAGTAGCCAGGGAGAAGCAAGTAGTCAGGGAGAAGCAAGTAGTCAGGGAGCAGCAAGTAGTCAGGGAGCAGCAAATAGCCAGGGAGAAGCAAGTAATTAGGGAGCAGCAAGGAGCCATGGAGCAGCAAGTACAAAAATCAAAATGAAAATGTACATCAAAAGTTGAAGATAGAGTCAGCAAGAGCGATTATTTTGTTCAGGATGGAGGGCAACATTAACACAAAATTTGGGCAAATCTTACTGTAAATTTGGGCAAATCTTACTGTAAATTTGGGCAAATCTTACTGTAAATTTGGGCAAATCTCACTGTAAATTTGGGCAAATCTTACTGTAAATTTGGCAAATCGTCCTGTAAATTTGGCAAATCTTACTGTAAATTGGCAAATCTTACTGTAAATTTGGCAAATCTTACTGTAAATTTGGCGAGTTAAGATGTCAGTAAATTATTTGTTGATGATCATATTTTGCTGAGAAAATTATTTTGAGGAAATTATTGGGTTGAGGATGTACATCAAAAGTTTAAGATAGAGTCAGCAAGAGCGATTATTTTGTTCAGGATGGAGGGCAACATTAACACAAAATTTGGGCAAATCTTACTGTAAATTTGGGCAAATCTCACTGTAAATTTGGGCAAATCTCACTGTAAATTTGGGCAAATCTCACTGTAAATTTGGCAAATCTTACTGTAAATTTGGGAAAATCTTACTGTAAATTTGGGCAAATCGTACTGTAAATTTGGCAAATCGTACTGTAAATTTGGCGAATCTTACTGTAAATTTGGCAAATCTTACTGTAAATTTGGCAAATCTTACTGTAAATTTGGCAAATCTTACTGTAAATTTGGCAAACCTTACTGTAAATTTGACAAATCTTACTGTAAATTTGGCGAGTTAAGATGTCAGTAAATTATTTGTTGATAATCATATTTTGCTGAGAAAATTATTTTGAGGAAATTATTGGGTTGAGGATGGGACATATTTGTTGGATTCCTCCTCCATCACCCCAATGAAAACTAGTCCAGTTCAACATCTAAGCAAAGGATTTGGAAGGAATGAGCTCTTTTATATACCAAATTCAACATATTAAGCATCCATTAAGCATCCATAGTAAGCGCCCATCCAACATTTTTTTGACTGATGACATATCCCAACGTCAATGAATAATGAATGCTGTTGATATGTAAATAGGTTTCATGCCTTTTTTGTACGCTATCCTAAATCCCTGTTAATACGGGGAGAAGAAATTTGTGGTAATTACTTGGATTAGGGCTATCTTTCACTTTGTTTCAATGAATTCAGACTGTACACACCCCTGAGCATGGGCGCTTATTAGGAAGAAACTTTGCACCTAAAAAGAGGCAGTTTTAGTTTCGTAAGCGCCCCAGGCGCTTTTTACATCGAATACGGTATTGCTCTCAAGATATGTAACCAAATGTACAATAATGAAAAATATTACATTACATACATATTAACAGCAAGCCTAAGATTCATGCATATCTACACTAAAAACACCTCCGAATCATTTCTTGATTCTTGACCCTTTCTACAAACAAACTTCCAGGTAGGAAATCCTTCCTGTTTCCACAGTTTGGATTATTTCAATTACAACAATGTGATAACAGGAAGGAAGGACACTGGCAGTATGACCTTCTGTAACCAGGTAAGCACACCAGAATCAAGCCAAGGATAGTGAACCTCTCTTTCAGCCATGTGACAAAAATAAGTTGCTGATGACCGAAACAGCTGTGATGTACATCATCATCATAAGGGCAAACTATTTGTTGTTGAGGAATATTTCTATTTTATGACATGATTGCCTAATAGATATGAGATGTTTTACCACAGGTGTGGCAGCTTTTAAAGGAGCGCTAGACCGAAAAGTGAGGGCGCTCATTTTTGCAAATTCACAGATGTAATATCCACAACAGATCGATTCACTTCATGCCTTCATAGCCCACAGAAGACGTGAAGGAAAAGATCACTTGAATATTCATATTAATCGGAAAATTGCTATACTCTTGTGTCCTAGATAAGCATTTGGTTTGAGGGACACCCTTAAATACACCCTCAATTTTCTGTCTAGTGCTCCTTTAACTTTCACAAGATTTGTTGGAAAATTCTTGTTTCAATAACTTAAAAATCAAAATAGGATCTTCAAAATTAAAGCAATAACATTGGAGGTATTTTTGACAATTAGCAATACAAGTCAATATTGCCGTCTGCGTGCTCCAATTCTCGTCTAATATACAATGGATCAAAAGATAGCATTGTCAAGGGTAGCAAGGCCATGAAGACCTCGAACACAAATATCATGACCAATCTTGTCAAATTTGTCATTCTTCCTATAATAATTAGTGGCAACATCAAAAATTAAAACTATAACTTTTCATCTAATAAACATAAACACATAGAAGTGTATCTTCTGCCATTGCTGTACACCACACTACAAGCACTGATGCGCACCGTACTAATAATTTTAATTTATTTAATAATAAAAATACTGATTTAGAGACGCATAATACTTTCCATAACTAATGCGTGGGTTTGGTTGAAGAATTTTGACAGTTAATGCTTCCTTTCTTATGCATAAAGAGGGCATTACAAGACCAATATTCCTTGGTACACATCATCCAATGAAGCAGTTATATGTAAAGCTTAGGCAATCCCTAAAGTTTTCTCACTGTCATCAATGCCACTCTTGGAGTAGGAGTAAGACAGCTTAAAGTGCATCTCATTCTCTTCACTTCTAATATTTCTTGCTCTCTTTGACTGATCTATACAATCTAAATGCTCTCTATTTCCAAACTTATGTAGAATTTGATGTTAGTCACTTGCATGAAGAAGTTATTCGATTTAAAGAGTTTAAGTAAAATTACAAGAATACAGACCTTATTTTTTGAAATAAAATTAAATGTATACATCAATGATAAAAGACATGAGTTGATACTCCCACAAAGTAGCTTTACCCAAATATCTATTTCTGTCTGTGAGAAGCTGGCTGGTTTTCATTCAATTTTGTATTAAAAAATATATTTAAAAAAAAGTAGACACCTACCCGAATATTCTGCTGTTCATTTTCATTTTTATCAACAAATTTACTTCATTCTTTAGCACTGCATTTTCAACTGTTGATAATAAATTGAATTGCTCTCTACTTGATTTCACCCCGAGCATAAAATCTTAATCAGTCCAGTTCCTACCCCCAATCTGGAGAACAGTTTTGTTCTCCCAATTGAAAGATACTTAACAGAAGTATCCCACAATGCATCTATTCAAATTTAAAGTTTGTATAGGAATCTTATAAGAATCACACAAATTTTGAATTTGGGTAGATGCATTGTGGGATACTGCTGTAAAGTATCTCCCGATCGGGAGAACATAATTGTTCCTCCGACTGGGGGTACGAACCGGACTAATAACTAAGTTTCTGATGAAGCACACACCTCTAACCCATTCTTAAAGAAACTTTCAAAATTAATCTTTTTTTTCTTTGTGTTTTTCATACAAGTTATGAATTCCAAATTCCAAAATACTATTATATGAGATTACGCTGTTACGCTCACTAAGCAGAAAGGAAAATATAGCATCTTAAACTTTCATTGATCTCCCGGTGGACCTGCAATAAACCCATTTTTAAAGGATGAAACATCAGACCAGTAAGTAGTTTTTGTTACTTAAGTGATATGCTCTTACTGAAAAACAACAAAAAACTTTCAAAAGCATGACAAGTAATTCTTTCAAAACCTTTCAGTTTGATTATAGATTAAAAATGAATAATCTAGTTTTTTATGGCCTTTAACGTCAATTAGGAAAGTTATCCCTCAGATTACATGCTAAATAAAGAGTACAACTCTGAGAAGTTCTAAATGCATACGTCTATTTCAATGAACTTAATTTCTTACATTCTATATTTATACAGCAAATGTCATTTTCAATTTTTTATATTAAAATGACTTGTGGGTAATTAACTCCAGGCAAGCCTATATCCAAAGCAAGATGTTCGAAAACCTAACATTCAATTGAGAGTCAGGGTAAAACTAAACCAAGATGACACTACAATTTGTTATACATATTCTACTTAGACCAGTGTTCCAGCAAATATGAAATTTCACACTCTGCAGACATTGAACTTTGCATATTCTTGAAATTCGTGTAAAGAATTCAAGTAAGCACACTGAAGTATAGTGGTTTGACATATGTATCTTGTAAAACATCTAGACTAACATAATATAATGGTCACAAAACTATTCAGAGATATGGTTGCTAGGGACTGACGAGAAAAAGAAGAGAACAAAAAAACTAAGATTATATATTATTTCAAATGAAAACCAACCTTCTGTGCAGTTTGGACCTCAGCTTCCATAGCAAAGAACTGAAAGATATATTTTCTCAATCTTTCTTTGAATGGCCCATGATCACATAAAACACAATGAGCCAATGCTACTCAAAAATGGTGACTCCTTAGAGATGGGCCTGTGGTCCAGAGTGACTACAGCTGCACTACTTAGAGTGACTATAGCTGCAAGTACTCTGAAGTGACTACAGCTGCAGTACCTTGGAAGTTCTGGTTCTGACTAATAGCTTGAAGAAGCATTGTATACTGTACAATCTACTGTGACAGGAAGATTTAGTTAGACCCCATTCTTCATTCATAAACAAGAACCTACTACTGAACTCCCTAAATCCTTCCAAGGGGTGATTTCTTATCATCTCATCTAAAAGGCCTTTTCACTTTTCATTTTCTCTCAGATTCTTGAAAGAATGAGTTCAGTTCCTTTTCTGAGGATCAGGATTTAAAATTCTTGAATGTCTTTAACTTATAAATCAGTTTTACAGTATTCAATTGTCTGCTGTTGGGGTTAATACTTTTAAGTATGCTTTGAAATTATTTTGAGCTGAAATCAATATCTTGGATCTTTGGTGTTTCCTTTTATCATTCTTTCTAAACTTTACTACCACCAGGAGACAATCTGGAGAGATTTCTCCAGTTCCACCAGATTTAACTTCTGTAGTATTTGAAATCTTTTTAAGAATGAGCACCAATGCTTTCAAGTGGGAATAAGTAGAAATACTTTAAGCTAAAATCAATAACCTTGGACCAGACTAACTTTTCAATTTCTCTTAAAGAAAACCTGTTTGTCCTTTCCAGATTTCACTGCTTTTGAATGCCAATAATCTGGTTATAGTTCGTGGCTTACTGAGGCAAATCAGTTTCTAGTATTAAAAACTCATTTTGGGAAGAATTATTTCAAACTAAAGGCCACTGTAGTTTTTGTGGATTGAATACAGATATGCACATTTCTCCTGGTTTGTTACAACACTCTTATACCTCTATGAAGTGACCAGGGTCGCCAAGAGCCAATGTGGGCCCGGGGTATCTTGAACCCCTCTGATAAGTCAAAGTCGATTACACAGACTGTAAAGTTCAACTTTTGAACACACACCCCCTTTTTTTAATTTTTAATAACCCCTCAACCACAAATGACCTGGGGCCCAATTAGACCCCAGGGCAATGACAGAGAGGTAACAATAAACTATAATAAACTAAATCCAGCTCATAACAGTGACTCATGTGACAAATGATTGCTCTACTTGAACCATACAACTCTCTGCTTGATAGGAAAGCTAAAAAAAGTGCAACCTTGTATTCACAATCATGTGAGTGGGCATTTTCAGTCTCACACAAGGGATGTAAATAATAAATCCTTTGCATTAATCACAAAAGCCTATTCTAATTGAAAAGAAATATCCTTCTTAAACCCTATTTGGTTTGGTAATACTTCACTCAGCCTTAAAGAAGAAAAGAATAAGTAGAAAGTCTAACTGTATATTGGGAACTCTATAGGTGTTGAGAGTTAGTACAAAACATGCACTAGCCTTGTGTGGAGGTTTCATGTTGCCATAACAACTAATTAAAGGGAATGGTTGATTGATTTTAACCATCTGCCAATGTCAGACTAGCTCAAGTTCCTGCAAATTGCTCTGTGCTTAAGAAATTCCAATCCTGGTCTGCCCTCTGGGAGAATGTTTTAATTTAACAATCACATGATGAATAGAAAAGTACAAGTGAGGCTTCTACAAACTTGCTTCAAAATTGGAAGTTTGGGACAAAAGTGTTAAAAAGTGGCTTAAAGCCATACTATAACATTCTATCTATTCTATGTAATCTGTTTTTGTTTCAAGCTTTAGTTACAAATCTTAACTAAATCCAATCGGGCATTAATGCATATGATGAAATTCCAGGTCAAAATTGATCCTGCAGTAGAATATCCAGGGATGAAAAATGATCAATAATTTTGACAAATTTGTAATGAGTTGTGTCTGCATTACTATCTTCACTACAGAAAACTGCATAATTTAATATGAAATCAAATGAAAAAGTCAATATACATCTAAAAGATGTAGCACACACATTAATTAAACAGGTCCTAACAATAGTATACACTGGGACAATTACCCACCACCTTTGCTCTTCCCTCCCTCCATACACCCCCTTCCCCACTAAGTTTGCAACATTTGCTGGTTTGTAACTCTGACCGGTTTATGGTCGGTTCCTTATTTCACAAAAAAAAAAAAAAAATGAACCTGTGGATGACGGTGTAGTTTTTTGTCTAAGTTTGTCTAGGTGGTCTAAGTGTGTCTAAATTGATTTGAATTTGTCTAACTTTATTCAAATTGATCTAAATTTATCCAGATTTAAAAATACTTATCCAGATTTATCCAGACTTATAAATCTTTATAAATTCTCATAAATATTGATAAATCTGCTAAATCTAGAAAAATTTAGATAAATTTAAATAAAATTAGATAATTTGGTATAAATTTAGATAAATTTAGACAAACTTAGACCAACCTAGATAAACTTAGACAAAAAACTATACGGTCAGATGCAGAGGTTCATCATTTTGGTTTGTATTTCCAAAACTGACCGGTTTCACATAAGAGGCAAAACTATGCAAATTATTCTCCACTGCCAAAATGATCCAGATCTACCTCTCAATTGTTCAGGATATAAGTACGTATGTTTTGTAAAGCATTTGAATCAATTTTACATGTAGAGAATTCTTGTTTATCTTTCATATGATTAACATAGTTTGGATTCACCGGTTCAGTCTTAAACATTTTTTCCAATGATCTTAGGCATTTCTAAAACAGAATAGGAAAAATCTCCCCCCTTTCTTTCCCCCTCCCCCCTAACCTTTTTGCCCAAGTATACCTACAGCCAAACTTACCACTGCAATTCTAACTGGACATTGAAGGGGAGAAATCCAGAACATTAAATTTATTACCTGTAACCTGTTACCATCAACAAGATAGGGACATAAATACTTTAAAAGGATATCATTCGAAATTGCCATGGTAACTTCAAACAGAAGTTATAAAAAATTACAGTTTTGGTCAATCTTGACAAACTTTCACAATCAGCTATCAAGACAAATAGACCAAGTCTGTAAATCTTGCAAATTATGGCCATGTGGAAAAGTCATTTCTACATGACCTATGAATAGTTTGAATACCTTCAGTTGCCATGGAAAACATGTCAACTGAGACCTTTTTGTGGTGAAGTTCATATCCCTTAGAAGTCATTTGTTCCCTCATCAACACTTCCTAGGTCATAGAAATGGGTATAAACTTACCACAAAAAAGGTATATAACTGTTGAACATTGTGTAATTGGTCAATATTGTTTTTTGTTGCTAAGACATCTGCGACTTTCAAATATTTTGTCTTATATTAAAAAGCTGTACAATAATTCAGTTTTTCTCCACATAATAATAGCAGGTTACACCCAGTCCCTGATTAAACCTGTAACACAACCATGTTCTGAAGCAAATATACCTGTAATGATACAGTACACCTGTAATGATACAGTACACCTGTAATGATACAGTACACCTGTAATGATACAGTACACCTGTAATGATACAGTACACCTGTAATGATACAGTACACCTGTAATGATACAGTACACCTGTAATGATACAGTACACCTGACAAATGTGCAAGGGCATTCAATTCAGAGTAGAAAAGTCTTAAACATTTGTAAAAAAGGTTATATTTATGAATTATTGTCTGATCAAATTGTCAATGGGCAATACATATAGAATTTGTGCAGGGCAAGCCCTGGATCTTGATGTAATTCTTTAATAATTGTTCTTTTAAATTTAACCACCAATTACTTCCAGAATATCTTTGCATCAAAAAGTTTAGTTATAACATGTGTACAAAATGTTTATCATGTTCATTTGCACCAGTGGCATAGATTCATTTTCAGTGTGTGTGGTTTGGGTAGGGGGGAAGATTTGTGGAAGGAAGAAATTATTGGCACATCCCCCATAATAAAGTGGGGGTATATACCCCTACCCCCAATATCTACGTCCATGATCTGTGCTCCTTTGAACAGTTGAGGTAAGGATTCATTATCAACATAGTAATATCAGAGAATATAAATTTGTTCACCCAATGACATCACAGACTTGCATAATATCTTAAATAATTACATTTGAAAATTGTAAAGCTGTAAACTGATCACTATTGATGGAACTTGCTCTGATTTCTACAACTTTCATTAGATTTCCAAACAATCAAGCGAGCATTGTTTCCATCTGCCACTATTCCTTTGATGTACAAGCAAGCAATATTTGAATTTGTTATTTTGAAAATTTGTGCAGTTTAAGAATGATCTGTCCTTCAAATGATGGCAACCATATTCTAAATAATTTCCTCAATCTTTGCTGAAGAATTCGCCATGCTTTTTTACAGAGGTTCTGTAGGTTAATGTTTACATGGATTCATACTATGTTTATTGTAACATATTGTCAAAGGCACACTAAGAAAACACTTTATTCCATCTATGGTGTTTGTATTAATCAAACTACCATTATTGCTCAGGATCCTGTATATGGGAATTTCTTTGTCTCTAAAATAACCAGACATCGCAAACAGACAAATCCTCTCACCACCAATAACATGCTTTCCAGCCTGTCACACCTGCCATCACACTCTCATGTTCCATATGCCACACCATACTACTTCCCTCCCTACACCAAATCATACATGAAAATCCAGATTACATGCCATCCTTTTTCACATGTCATGCTACTCTGTTCCACTTGTCATCCCGCCCTGCCCCTATGACATATCCTGTCCCACATTTCTTTACATCCTGTTCTACATGTCAACCTATCCCACATGCATTCCTGTCCCACATGCCATCTTACTGTCCCATATTTTGTCCCATATTTCATCCCATCCTGTCCCTCATGTCAACCCATTTTCATCCCAATTCCTACAGCTACTTATCATTCTACCATCTTCCACCCAACAATCTCTCCTCTAACTCCTATCCTCTCACTTCTATCAACTCAACATGCCCCCACTCACCTACTATCCCCCTTTACCTGCTATCCCCCTTTACCTGCCATCCCCACATTCATCTACCATCTTCCATTCACCTACCATTCTCGATTCCCCAACATGCCCCATTCAACTACCATCCCCCATTCACCTGACATCCTCTATTTACCTACCATCATCCATTCACCTACTACCCAACCCACCTTTTGCCATCCACTCATATACCAAATATACTCTCAACCAACTCATCATTCCAACCTTCACTATAACCTTCCTGATTTATCTACCAAATCAGAATGAAAATCCAGTACAGATTAATTTGCAGATGATCATAAGTCTATTGTGTGTTTACTCTATTAAAGCGAAGACCTATTTTTTTTTTTTTTTTTTTTTTGCTATTAATTGCTAAGACACTTCATTATAAATTCCATTCAGTTGTCAGATCTATTATTCAACTTTGTTTTTTTGCTATTCATTTGCAAGACACTTCATTATAAATTCCATTCAGTTGTCACATCTATTATTAAACTTTTTTTTATCTCAGAACAAATTCTTTAATTGCTGCTTTTGAAGTCTGGAATGCATTTGTTCTCCTTTATATAAATATTTTTTTGTTATATTAAAATAGTTGTAATTCTTTTCCTAGGGCAGCAATCTTTTCTTCCACAGTAGCTGAACCATACAAGAGGCCGAACGGACAATAGATGTAAACTGACGGACGGACGGACAGACAAGACAGACGAATGGACGGACAGACGGACAAATAGACTGACAGACAAAAGGTAAAGATGCTATATTCCCTAAATACAGTGGTATAACAGATATAACATGAACTTAGTCACTACATCTAGTTGTGACAAATTCATTAATCACAAGGGTTTTCTGCATCATACAATATGTATCTTTTTACAATTTCACAACAGTAAAATGATGAAACATCAAAAGGAGTTACTATCTTTAAAAAATTCAAAGTTCAACAAAATATTTCAAGTTTAGTAGCTAATTATAGTTTTGTGTACATAGCTTTATCACACTCATGATTACCGTTAAAACGTTTCCCCAAATGAATTACAAACATATGAAAAACATAATACTGCACCAACCTTTACTTGTCAGTGGGAGGCCTCAGTCACCATCACAACTTTATTAACATTATATCACAAGTTCTAATAAAAGTTTTTAATTCATAAAACAGTAAACCCACATTTTGTCTCACTTCTCAATTTCCCCCAATTGCTCCCATATATATGGACCAATCATAAATCATGTTAATTTCCCACATGTTTGAAAACCCTCTATCATAATTTCAAGTTGTACCTTTGCTTTATATTTTCATGCTGTTTTTGATGTCTAAAAATAAAATAATAGCAATCTTAAATTGAAGTTAATTCCCATTGCACCCATCATTAATTTCTTCAGGCACATTTCAAAGTTCAGTTGAGCCCCTAAACACCAAGACAATTCCAATTTCATGTACATGGTCAGACAGATTGACAAAGGCCATACCTTTCAATTCTCTTCAGGGCTTTTGCAGCTTCCCTCAAACTTTTTCAATTTGTTCAACTCATTTCTTTACAAAATACAAAATATGGTTTCTTATCAGGCTCTAGAGAGGAGCAAAAATTATTCTGAGAAGATTCAAAGTGTCATGTTTTGGCTCAGAGTTCAGAGGGTCAAAGCCTGGGGATAAAGGCAGCAAAGTTTATCACCCACATTCCAGCTGGTATTTTTCCTTTTTGAATGCAGTGAAGGACAGAGGCTCAACTTATTTGCTTTTAGGGGCACAAACTTTTTCCCCTTCCTTAAAAATATCATCTCCTCTGAGTGGTGCTAGCAGTTGATGAAATGAGAGCTTTAGCATGGAGAATAGAGTAAGAATTAGACCAGACTGATTCATGCGGAACATGCCTTCCAATTTAATAATATATTTCATCAAATTTATATGTAGTTATATAGTTTCAAGAGTATTTCAAGAGAGTTTACAACTGCACTTTTGCTGCTTTTGACAGAAATTGATCAAACAATTTCCTTTCTCTCTGAAAAAATGAAAGCAGAAATGAACTTCAACAGTGCAATTAATAGACAAGGGATTTGGGGTTTCAGTATTCAGTGAAATGCAACTGAACTAAGCGAAGCTCAACACAAAAAGGCATATAACCTGAATATAGAAGTGCTGAGGTGTAATGACAGATTGATTGATAGTCTTAAAGTTAAGTATCCTTCTTAATATTCCGCTTTGAATATTATTAGTATTTAGCACTGGAACAGGACAAACAATTCTTGGGATTATAATCCCAAATGTGCAACTAGAACCAGGATAGAGGTCCAAAGAAAGGTGTGATGTAAATCAGCCAATACTTTTTCTGATACACTGTTTTTTCCACATTTGCTGATATCCATTTCAAGTCCAATTAACTTTAACCTGGTGGCATAGTTTCTCATATCACACCACCAGTGCATGGAGGGTGCTTGCGTATCAAAAAGGTAAGCTTACCTGGACCACTGTATCCATTGATGAAGGGTTGATGGTGTATAGTGAGCCCATTCAAAAGTTTTTCCACCAAGAGTATGTGAGCTACACAAAAAGAAGATACAAAACAATTTTAATCAACTTTCAGAATCATTGACTTATATGAAAAGAGAAAAAAGAAAAAGAAAAAATTGATAAATTAATTTTTGCATGTTGTTCTAATTGTTCAAGAGATCAGAGTGTTAAATCTTTCACAAGTTTAGTTAAAAATTGTAAAAGTATTGAAAGTCTACTGTACAGGTCTGTATTTGCCATGTTCTCCTTGTTGCTTTGGCAACACACGATTAAATTCATTTTACATCCCTGAACTCAAAATTTTTTTTTTGTCACATGAGATATTGAACCCTCGACAATTCCAGTTGCCATGGCCACCATGGCGATGAAAACTTAAATCTTGGCTACCAAAAAATTAAAAAATGATGATTTTATTTGCCAGAGAAATAACACCTTATGTCTCACCTGGCGACCAAAATACAAGTTTCCTCGAGCAAGAGGTAATATACCTAAAACACTTCAGTGGTATGAAATAACTTTATAATTTTACAGCCCAAAATTACCATTATTGGAAATCCTAATCCCAAAAATCTACACCGTAACATTTTCCACATCGCCATGGTGTCAATACAATATGTATGCAGTGGTGTAGCCAGCAGTAAAAACAGTAAGGGGGTTAAGGTCCTAGACCACGCTCCCATGATGAAGTGTTCAAATAGCCCACTTCTGAGGTCAATTTTTTTTTCAAGCAAACAAAGATAACCAGAGCCAATAGGTTTTGTGGTTCCGATGTTTTTATGTTTTTTTTTTCATAAGCTGATTGATTTATAAAAGTTGTATTAACTGTTATGTCATTGCAAAGGCCTATCATGATTTATTTGTTCCATAATATTTATTCATAAGCCACACTCACCATGCAAATCAAAAAAAAAAAATGTTGACAACATTAGCATTTGCACAAGAACTAACAACATTATCATAGCAAGTATGATGCAAAAACGTTCCTCGCTTATTCTACTGTATTTCAAGAAATTGTCAGTAAGCCCCACCCACTCTTTAATATTCATGACATCATTACCACAACATTAGAACATATGTATAGACCATTATCCGTGATATATCATAAGTCTGATATATCGTTCATGAGATGTAGTATGTTTACATCATTTAGAACATTCACATTAAGCCACGCCCACCATGCATATTAATGATATCTGCTGATAACAAACGCATGTACACAATAACCAACAAAATTATCATGCCCAATATGACAGAAACAGACATACAGTTGCTCATTTATCACTTTTTCAAAATATATTAATATGCATGTAATCACCACCAAAAACAATTGGGCACAAGTATGGACTATGGGCTATCTGTGTACCAAAAATGACATGAATTCAGTTTACCATTCTTGAAATACCATGTTTACAAGCTTTTTTCCAGCAATATCATATCAAGCCCCGCCCACTATGCATATTAATAAAATTCAATGTTTTTACATCATGAATATGTACACACTAGCCTAACATATCTATACCCAATATGAAATCAAACAGACATGCGATTGTTAAAATATGTACATTTTAAGATTTTTACATGACACCACCATCAAAAACATTAGGGCACATCTACATACCACAGACTATCTTTGTACCACATATGACATGAATCGAGTGTATCGTTCTTGAGATATCATGTTTACGAGCTGTCTGTCACAAAACACATACATAAATACATACACACACACATACAAACACATGCATACATATACACATACACATATTCACCATCATGACCGCATAGGTTCCTGATGCTATCGCATCGGAACCAAAAAGCAAAGTTTAACCAAATTTTGAAAATTTCCTCAAAAAGTGCGGTGTGTGTCTGGACCCCCTCATTTTCCCACTGTATGTATGATATCATATCACTGAGCAACAGAATATGATGGGATATGATCATATATTGCTTGCTTTGTCGATCAGTCTCTACTTTCGATAACTGTTTTGTACATTTTTGAAATTAAAAAGAGTTTTCATTATAGTATATGAAGTTAAATTATTCTTCAGGAAAACCGTCAGTGGAAAAAAGATCTTTTCATTCAAAATTATAATTAAAAACAATTTTTGTACTTTCGAGTAACTTAATAATTGTGGTAATCAAAATTTTGGAAATAAGTGAACACGATCGCCACTTTTTTCTCAGAGTTGTTGACCGTAAAGCAATCACAATTGTCAAGGATTGGAGACATTTGTAAAAATCAATTTTGGAACATCTTTTTTTGTATGTAAGTCTAAGCGTTGCTTCAAACAAGAATTAGTTATAGAAGCTACATGTTTATTCAACCTTTATCTAGTTGTTTGCAAAACTGATGGGATTCTATTCATTCTATTATAGCTTTTAAAGAAATGACATTCAGTTAAAGATCTAGGGCAACACAAGTTTCACTCCTTTGATGGAGCTCATCAAATATTTATGCATTGGAGTACATGAAATACACAGAGAAAAAAGGAAGGACTTTTCAAATTGATGGCAAACAACTTCTAACCTAAATTTCAGCCATTTCTACACGAGTCTGTTGGATTTTGTAACTTTAATAACTCCTAAACAGAGTACAATCGTTAAATCAGTATCATTTATCCATTAATGAAGACATATGCAAAGAAATATATGTTACAGTAACCTCACCACACAAACATCAAGTTTAATATCAAGCTTAACATCAAGCTTAACATCAAGCTTAACAACAAGCTTAACATCAAGCTTTACATCAAACTTAACATCAAGTCAAACATCAAGCTGAACATCAAGCTTAACATCAAACTTAACATCAAGCTTATTATCAAGCTTAACATCAAGCTTAACATCACACATTATCAAACTTAATATCAAACTTAACATCAAGCTTAACATCAAGCTTAACATTAAGCTTAACATCAAGCTTAACATCAAGCTTAACATCACACATTATCAAACTTAACATCAAACTTAACATCAAATTTAACATCAAGCTAAACAACAAGCTTAACATCAAGCTTAACATCCCAGCAAAAAATCTTCATTCCTCCACAGGTCACAATCTATTTAATTTTTTCCTGAAAACATCTTTCCCCACCCCATAATGCATCAAGAATGTACATTTTTACTTCATCATTTGGTAGAGGAATAGCTTTTAAAGAAATGACATTCAGTTACAGATCTAGGGCAACATAAGTTTCACTCGTTTGAGAAATGAAGATTAAAGGAAACATAATGACACCAGGCATCGGCAGCTATGAAAATCAATAGCTGAAACCTGATGTCACATCCAATTTTACCTCAACTGTGTATAAATCAAGTTACAATCAATCCTTGGCAACTAAAAAAATAATGTGCATCTGAGATTGAAGTAAAGCCTGTTCATCTGGCCACCAACCATCTACGGTAGCTTCATTCACTTAAAGACGATTGGACTGCCATTCTCCTAAAGGGTAAGGCGTGTTTTCTTTATGCAGATCGCAAAATATTAAATGGCTGTTCAATTTAAATAGATAGAGCAATCAGAAATTAGTATGTCTTAAAGATCTGGAAAACCCATGATTATTGATCACAAAAATATGAAACAAGGATAAAAACTTTCCTTTAAAGTTCATATTTCAATTCAGCTGTGTGACAGAGATTTCATTTGCAACCTAAAAGCACAAGAAATACTTTCTTGTCAATCTGTTTCCAAACAATTTCAATAATATTACATACAAAACAAAAACAAAAATGATAATAAAAGCTATAGTTGGTACAATTTTTCATCAGCTACGAAAAATCAGGTACATTTGAACATGGACAATAACAGTATGGTCAGAATTTAGGGAGCAAGGGGGATAAGAATTTAGGGAGCAAGGGGGATAGCTACGAAATCAGGTACATTTGAACATGAACAATATCAGAATAGTCAGGATTTGAGGAGCAAGGGGGATGGATTTGGGGAGCAAGGGGGATAGCTACAATATCAGGTACATTTGAACATAAACAATAACAGAATAGTCAGGATTTGGGGAGCAAGGGGGATAGCTACAAAATCAGGTACATTTGAACATAAACAATAACAGAATAGTCAGGATTTGGGGAGCAAGGGGGATAGCTACAATATCAGGTACATATGAACATTAACAGAATAGTCAGGATTTGGGGAGCAAGGGGGATAGCTACAAAATCAGGTACATTTGAAGATAAACAGAATAGTCAGGATTTGGGGAGCAAGGGGGATAGCTACAAAATCAGGTACATTTGAACATGGGCAATAACAGAATAGTCAGGATTTGGAGAGCAAGGGAGAATTCCCCCCACTTTTTTTCCTATTTTATATCTTTTGTATGGTAATTTGTTACATCTTAAAATGCGCCCCCCCTCCTCTTCCACTCCCAGTAGAAAAATCCTGTCCATGAATAACAGAACTATTAAAATGGATATTTTCTAAACTGGACCAATATCTCAATGGTAATTAATTATGTGTATTTTCTGTGATATCAAAAGAATAAAACTATCACCACAAGTCAGGACATCACCCGTAGCAAAAAGCTTAAAGGAGACATTAAGTCTGATATAATCATTATTTCATATAATAGAGGATACAAATCTTAACCAACACCCCACAACAGCAAGTCAAAATCTTATTCCTATCTCAAATTATTCATGTTTAAAGTCGACAAATGGAGGCTGCCATTTTGTTCAATTCTGTCTTATATCCCCAACAGGGACATAAGGATTATAATGTATTTCTTTATCAATGTAATTAAAGTTTTTATTTCAAAATGATGTGGCATAAAGTTTTAACAGCATGTTTTGATAATTTCATATGTACACAAAAATGTCCTTGACCCGTAAACAAAAAAAACCCAAATTTATAAGCTAAAAACCTGAGGTAGATTATAAAGAAATACAAAGCATTCTAACATCCTGCTGGTCGGATGACTTCATAATCTACAAGTTTTTAAATCCAAATGGCGGCTTCCATGGTGTTTAGTAGTAATATTAAAGTTTTTGATAATTACAATAAATGTGGTTAGATTGCTTCGGGTGTTATGAAACTTGGGTCAAAAGATGTATTATCTCAAAGGAATATTCCCATAGATTTTCATTTTTTCATATATAATAGAGAACATTTTTAGAAATAAAGTGGGCAAGAAACTATGTTAATATTGTATTCCGTTTAGAAGTTACAAAAAATTTAAGTATTTTTAAATTTGGGAAAAAGTGACTGATTGGCAACATCTGTAATGTCATAGAGACAATTTCAACAAAATGCCATTTGTATTTCTGTAAAAAAGATTTGGAATTTTTGTATTATTGTAAATGGGATTTTTTTTATCATTGTAAATGTGATGAACACCAAGAATAAACAAAATGTTTACTTGTAAAATATATATTTTACCCTATTTCTATAGTGAACCAAAAATGCTGTTCGATAATGTAAAAAGTGTGATTAAATTGATAAGAAATTGTGCTGGAATTGCCTTGATGACATCATCAAGCTACGGGACATATACTGTGCAAGGTCTTCAAACACCTCGTATACTGTGTGAGGTGTTTTAAGAACATTTTTCTATTCCTTTAATTGTTATAACTTCTAAACGGAATAAGATATTAACATAGTTTCATCACCACTTTGTTTCTACAAATTTTCTCTATCAAATATAAACAAATGAAAATCCATGGGAATATTCCTTTAATTTCTATCATATGAAATAAAGATTATGTCAGACTTGATGTCTCCTTTAAGAAATCTTTAAAGCCCTCACATTTATGCAATGTGTGTGAAATGCTTTGATATGTGCAATATATAATATAAAAACATAAAAATGTTGCAGATGTTCATAATAAGTGTTTGAATGCTCCAGAATTTACTC
>JAIGNY010002620.1:3947500-4052500 GCA_020152595.1 Chiridota heheva | reverse complement strand
AAAAAGTGTAGAAACAAGATATCCATTAGAAATGTTGCCGATTTCTAGTAGTCTGAAGTTCGACCTAGTCTTTCACAAAATAATTTATGTACAGACCGTACATCAATTGGCTAAGGCCTGTAAATTGAGTTTTTAGCTCTTAAAGTTAAAAGTGCGCCAACATTTTTAGTTAAACTTAGTTTTGGCCATGAACATGGTGTAGAAAGATATAAACGATAGATGATGAAGGAATGCTACGCCACCCATATAGTATTTTCATGATTAATCGCTTCAAGGTTTTACTAAACGTTTTTGAAGAGTTGCTAACACAAACACATTTTCTTTTTCATGAGCTGTAATGCAAGTGCCAAAGCTTTAAACAAATCCAAGCTGCTTACAGGAATCTCAACTAATCAGAATTCATTAAGATTTTTTAACTTCAAAATGATTGAATTAAGGCAACAAAAAAACTGGGCCATGTCAATAACATTTTCATACATCAACAGCAATCAAAAGGGTGCCAGCTTTAACAATTTAAACACACTATAATGCACTTCTCAATAACAAATCACGACAACTTCCAATTGATATTGACATTCCACACTCAACATTAATACAAAATAATCCAAATTGAAATTACTGCTGTGAATTTTAATCAAATGCTCAAAAATTGTCAAAGTGAAAGCATTTTTGTAAAATTAATCATTAAATTCCAAAGTACCCACCTCTTTTGAAATCCCACTTTTTTTGGAGTAGGGGAGGGGAGGGGTTTAAATTGTGTCAAATCTACAAAATGAAACCTGGATCCAACTTTGTACTGATTATTGTTAGTCCAATAACAAACAATTAAATACAAATGTGTGACAAGAAAAGGAGGAAACCAAAAGCTCTGAATCCAACAAATGTCAATTATCCTGACCAAGACCAATTCATTGAACACATTTAATTAGCACCTGACCTTAATTTAACTCTTTTAAGTTAGCTTAGCAAGAGTTGGGTTAAGATTAAATGTAAGTTACTCTGACTGACAGCAATTCATACCTTCATTGAACACATTTAAATAAGCACCTGACCTCTGATGTTAGTTTACAAAGATCTGCTGTAAGCGTGATAAAGTGGATCACGGTCCTCACTCTCAACATCCTATCACTGAGATGGAGCTCCATTTCAGATTTGTGTGGATTAACCTGTATGTCCTGTGAAATATCTCTCAAGAAATCTCCTAACAACACTGAAATTGTTTTCCATTCCTGAATCTTAATAGCCTCTAGATGATAATGAAGATGGGTCTAGGGATTTCTAAAGCAGTATAAAGATTTCATACTCAATAATTCAATTTTCAAAATGGAAAAAACTCATCCCAGGAGACGTTATTTACACCTTGGTGAAGTTATAACATGAACAAAAACAAATTGGGTTTGCATATTTCTAGAGCAGTGTTTCACAATTATGACGATAATCATTTCAAACAATTCTACGATGGGGAAATGGAAGAAACACTATCTTGTAAAATGAAACTGGAAAATAGAGATGGTCTGTTACAACTACAGAACAAAACATCACAGGGACAAAGTCAGCATAACGTAAGAGAACATAATACATCCCTGGCAAGAGACTTCTTTTTTCTTTTGACTCATCACCTTTAAAAATCAAGCACATATAAAGCACCAACCAATACCTCAATGATAAACCAATTCATTTAGACTTCTTCTAGTAAACTAAGAAATAATATAATTCTTACCTCAAAATGTTTTAAGATTTCACATTGACTAACTTCTCTCTAAGCATAATCAAGTCTTATGGATAGCAAGGACCATGTGATTATATTCCAACCCAGTCCTGTACGTGCGACAGAGCTTTCCTGGTGAAAAGTTATTTCAAATCATTTTCACAGACTTATGAAGCTTTCAGATATTGAGATAAAGGTATTTCGGTCACAGATTTCTAAATAGAAATTCTACCGCTAATTCAGCAAAGGCATTTGGGAAGACAAACCATTGACTTCTTACATTATCTGAACACCTTACCTGGAATAGGGACTCCATTTCCATACGCAGACAGAATGGTAGGTAATCTGTTGGCGGGATTACTGTTAAAAGAAATAAGAATAAAAATCAAATATGAAAGATGCTAGCTAAAAGAAGGTGGCAAATCTTTTTTTTAAATTGGGAATGAAAATGTATTATAACAATCTAGAAAGGTTGAAAATGAGAAAAACATTTGGTACTTGTGCTGGCTGTTGAAATATTACTCAAGTATAAACAAGATATAATTATGATTAATTTGAACATTCATATCAAAGGTTTTCAGCACCGTCACATGCACGAAAAATGTGTTCAAATATTCTTGAGACTCCATATAAATATGCCTATACTTTTCAACAGCCACACGTTTTTGGTTGGTGGAGGTATTTACACAAACACTGAAAAGCCAATCCCAAACCAATGCTGCAGTGACATTGCTGTTATGTATCAGATTATTGTCAAGGAATTTTCCGTGTGATGAGATTACCTCTTTACTTATACTCTAATTGACATTTCATAAATTTGAAGGCAGTTCTACTTACTAAGATATGCTGGCCAGAGGGCCCCCAGGAAGGCCATGCGGTGCAAACGGTAAGACATGATGGTACGGATGGAAGGGTGTCTTGCGGAGGGCCTGTAAGAGGTTGGGTCTGTAATCTGGATCCACACACCATAGAGATCCTTTACAGAGAGCTTGCTGCAAGTGAAAAAATATAAAAAAATAATTAAGAATGCTTACATGTACTTTCCTGGGATGTGCAGATCTTCATATTGCTGTTTTAGGAATCCTTACAAATATCATCAAAAAACATTATAAAAACATCATAAGAAAAGTGACAAAAGCGATACATGTACCCTCTTGAAGAAAAAAAAACGAACTATATAAATTGAAACCAATTACAGCCATCATGCATTTGGGATATAACTCCCTGGACAGCAATTAACCAATACAGTACAATCCAAAATATCTTGCACAATTCAACAATTTTTTCCTTCTAATATTATTGAATATCTTATTCAGCTGCTATTATACTTTGGCACATGTATGTTGGTTTCAGCAATACTTCTTAAATATAAATATATAGTATAGCCTTTCTAGCCTCTCAATAGCTGTATGAACAGGCAATACGCATACATGTAAAATCTGCAAGGCAGAAAGCAATTTTCCACCTTCTGCCTTGTTTTCTGTCTTATGTTTACTGAAAAAGGCATGATATTAATTTAGAATGGTAGCTCAGCATCCTTCCATATATGCAAATAATGCAATTATGATGTGCAACTGTATACCTAGCAGGTTGCTTACTTACTAGAGAGAAATGTATATTGTGATAAAAATCTTCAACATGCCTCTTATATTCCTGTTTTCAAAATGGTAATAGAGAAACGATCGCCATCAGCAAATCAGTTCCTAGCATCACCAATTTGTGAACGTGTGTGCAGTTATATCATGTTTAACGTGTTGCTCTACCTACCATTCAGCATGTTAACTTCAATCTCTACATTTCAAGCATACAACTGTATAATATTCTTAAATCCCCATCTTTTTTTTTATATAACACCTGTACAGTTTAAACAAAAGAGGAAATAATTCATCTGCAGTTCCACTCCAAACAATTTAAATCCAAACAAATACCCTCACTCTATATGCCAGATACAGAAGAGCTCAAAGCAGAGGTGATGAGTAACAATACAATTTACCAACCACATACTCAAACAAAGAAATACCAGCATGTATGAACTTCAAACAGATGCAAGACCGAAAATGAACAAACGATTAAATGTATTGATTTCATGCGACAGAGCCGATATTGATTTTTGTGGAGAAAGCAGATTGTTAAATCGATGGCTCAATAAACCTTCCCCTTTCTTTGTCTCCTAAATTGTATCAGTGATGTTATCTGTCAGTTATTGATTGTCACTATTGATTTTTTTCTCTGTGGAGAGTAAGAGAAACTTTGATTCTGTTCTATCAAATAAAAATGTAATAGATATTCATAGCATGATTGTTAACAACAGATGAGGAAATATGTAGAATTTATTTTTATATGAAGGAAATATGCACAGGAATTTTGTATATTAACACACAGAAAATGAAATTGTTTCTGCATTTTGGTGTTGAAAATTGAACTTCTGAGTCCCTATTTTGTTTTACTCTCACTCACTTGACTGCTGATTAAGTTTTGATCGTGTAAAAATATGAATGGAAAAATCCTTTATACAATGTCAAAATTATTCCTAATTAGATTGTAGGTTATACACTGTTAATACAAAAATGTTGAATGTGATATTCTGGCATGCGACTGGAGGTTGTTTTCTACTGTTTGATGTTAGCTGTTTCTTCGGAGAAATGCTATATTGAAGTTATACATTGCTCACATCTGAAGATATCTACAGTAAGTGTTTAGGCTGAAAAAATTGAAGCAACTTGTCATAAATGGAAGAAAACAACAACTCTATTCATCAGTTTATATGCTACAACACTGTGTGAACATATTGGAATTGACACTATCAACCACATTCGAAAGGTTTACAAGACAGAAGATGGCCACTTGCTACATATTATATTATTATACCTTTAGCATCTGATGGCATTAGAAAGTACCCTCAATATATATATGCTTTCCTAAACAAAATGTATTTGCTTTCATATACAAAAGCCAATAAAATTAATTTCTGAGTTGTGAGTAATTCACAGAGTTGCGAATCAGTGGCGTGGTTTGTCATGCTTCACTAGGGGAGCAAGGGAATTTTGGCACCCCCAAAAAAAAAAGAAGCTCACAACAGTAAAACGTTGGGCATACAGAAGTAAATTGACATGATCCATTTAGGAAATTAGCTTAAAATCAGTGTTTCGAATTTAGGAACCGTCAAAGCCCTAAAAGGGGTCCATGGGACAAAGCCTCTGGAAGCACTGCTTTCGTAAAATTTCCCGAAATATTGAGAATTTTTTTTCTTTGAAAAATGAAGGAAATTTCCTGAAAATGAAGGAAATCTCCCGAAAATAAAAGAAACATTTTTTCATAACAATTTTTGCACCCCTATGAGCATTCGACGCCCTATCAAAAAGCTTCTACCAGCTGTATTTAATCAAATTGTTTGCCCTTCATGGCAGTAGCAGATATTAAATATTGCGGACAAGCTATCGCCATGCATCGGTTTCTGTCTGAGCATGAAATCCCACTAAAGTGCCAATGGTGGAAAAATAGCAGAAAATGTTGTCTTTTTTGTTGAATAATCATGCGCTTTTGGACTACACAAATGGAATAATATTACTTGCTTAATAGCATAGGAAGAAGTTATTGATCATCACGTAAATTTTCCCAGGGCCTAGATAAATTTCTCAGGACAATTTGGCAACCCCTCAGAAATCTATGCTGGGGGAGGGGACTGCCCCCTCTGGCCCCTGCCCCCATGCCACTGCTGTGAATGCATGCTAATTCATTGCTATGGAAACAAAGAAGCCATTTTATAAACCTCAGGCTAAGTCACATTAGCAGACAATAATCGCATTATTGATACTAATTAGAAGAAAAAACCAACACGGTAAAGACAAAACCTAAAGGCCTTGTGATTCTCTGTCTTCAGTATTGTGCAGAGAAAAAAATATATTTTGTTACTATGTTGCCACAATTGTTATTTTTTATAACAGTTATCATGAGTGAATTATGAAGCCAACAGAAACAAGTTTGACATGTATATATTCTGTAAGGGAAATTTGGTTAGAATACACACAATTAACATCAGAAAAAAATGTAAAACTCATTTGTCTCACAGTTGCATTATTTGACTTCTTTTCAGGAGGTAAAGACATAACAATCTATGACTTCTGGTCAACCGCTTTCCTCACCAAATGTACCTTTTTCTGATTTTTCCAAATCATGAAAACAAATTAAAAAAAAGTGGGCATGGGGGAAGAAGGGGTCTAATTTTGCTTCAAAAGGTTGCCTTTACAAACAAGTATGAAAAGTAGGATTTAATTTGTATTTCTTGCTAGTGCCAGTGGGACATATATCCCATGTAGCTTTACCATGTATAATTAATTGCGTTCCATTTTAACTATTTTTATATTCCCCTCTTCCTTGGATGTAACCTTTTGTACAGCTCATTTATTCCATTTGAATGTCATCAAATAATTGCCTTGTAGATAAATTAATTTAAAGCAATAATGCCTTAATTCAAGAAAAGCAGAATGTGAAAAGAAAGACATTAAATTGCAAATAAACATTTTCAACAAATCTTCACCATTTTTTTCCTGTCTGTGTTGATTTCCAGAGGTTAACAATTGACAATATACTCAATTCCCACAAACTGTTAGTCCTTACAATCAGTTTCACTTCCCCTACATCAGGTCTTAAGATAATCTATTGCCATTGAAAGGGAAGTATTATGCATAATTGCTACATAATTCCTTGTTGGTTTATAGAAACACAAATGACTAGTTCCACCTTATCTATTTTGCAACTGGCATTACATTAGAGGAGAATGTAAAATATCCTTCATTACTTCCCCCCTTCCACAGCCTCACGAGTGATGATCTCATCCGTTATACACCAATGCCCAAAAGCATACTACAGCAGGGATGCCGAAGCATAAGCTTGTTGCCAAGGAACTACATTCCGCTAGAGATGTTGCTAAGCAACAGCTGCCAACATCACCATGGAGACAGCATAGAGGAAGCTCTTGACCTCAAATGAGCATAAGGTCTTAACTATTATTCATTTTTCAAAGTGAAGAAAAGGTTATATGCCCATAAAGATGATTTCTCCAGTTCTGTGGGGACGTCAACAACAAATTATTGTTTCATCATGCTTCACTAATGCAAAATACATGACAAAAGGATGAGAATTGACTCTTTTCTCCTGCTCGAACAGTTTTTAATTTCCACAGAGAGAAATCTGAATAATCAAGCTATGGTTCCCTTTATCTAAGGTTTTAAGGAAGGAATCATCTAATCACGTAATGAAATTCTGAGACATCTGTTCAGCAAACAGTCATCATACTATTTACAAGGAGAGGTAGAAACAAGGAGAGGTAGAAGACACAAACACGCCACAATAAAATGAGATGTTAATTAAAACCTTTGATCTACTGAATAGAGAAATTACTGAATGTGATGGTTTACTAGGCTTACTCATAAAAATCACTTTGTAGTAATGAGTGACACATCATTACAATGAAAAGTATGTTTGATGATCTAAGAAAAACATGAGCATGTATACACATTAGGTTTTATGATCATTTTTTAAAATCAAATAAATTTACAAGGCTATGATTAAGAAAATATTACCTTTGAAAAAGATACTATTGACTAATTACAACAAAATTATTAGTTTAATTCGCTAGAGTTTACATACTTGGTTTAAAACTTGGTTTAAAACAAAAGAACAAAACAGACAAAATACTGAAACTATTTGTTAACTATTGACATCCTTGCTACAGTATATATTATGTACTCAGTAAAAGAGAAACACTATTTCTTGAAAGTATGAGTAACTTCTCTCTATTTTTATTTTTTTTCCTTCTCCCAAAACTAAGAAAATCCTTTAGATAAACTGTTATTACTTATCCAGTCCATCTGAAAGTGCAAGAATTTGCCATTTATATCCTGGTAAAGACAGCCTCTTATATGCTGTACATCTCGCCACAGGACATAGCATGCTGAAAAATCAATGTCTCTGGAAGATCAGTCTACTTGCAATTAACTTCTGGCATTGTTGATAAGCTAGAGTATGAATATGCATATCATTAGAACCTGGGTAATTTTCTTCCTCACTTTATTTGGAAACCCAAAAGTGCTGGTTCCTTGAGGCTAACAAGGTATGTGAATTCCCATACTTGATAAGTATTAGCTACACAGGTTATATGTGAACATAGCTAAGTGGGGCTCTTAGGGAGAATTATTTCAGAACTGTGTGTAGATCTAAGTAAGTTAAATGGAATGGAGGGTATTATGTAAGAATTGATGAGTATTTCAAGATTATTGACATGCAACTTTACAGACATTTTTATAATTGGCCAAAAAAAGAAGAAGGATGAATTTATTTCCTGAAAAACATTAGAAAGCCTTCTCACTATAATCAGACTCAGTTTCTTTGTACAGTTTGTACACAATCTTGTAATCACAACTTACAATTAATCCAACAACTTTTGCATGTACCAGGTTTTGCATGTACCAGGTTTTGCATGTACCAAGTTTTGCATGTACCAGGTTTTGATGTACCAGGTTTTGCATGTACCAGTTTTTGCATGTACCAGTTTTTGCATGTACCAGGTTTTGCATGTACCAGGTTTTGCATGTACCAGGTTTTGCATGTACCAGGTTTTGCATGTACCAGGTTTTGCATGTACCAGGTTTTGCATGTACCAGGTTTTGCATGTACCAGGTTTTGCATGTACCAGGTTTTGCATGTACCAGGTTTTGCATGTACCAGGTTTTGCATGTACCAGGTTTTGAATGTACCAGGTTTTGCATGTACCAGGTTTTGCATGTACCAGGTTTTGAATGTGCCAGGTTTTGCATGTGCCAGGTTTTGCATGTGCCAGGTTTTGCATGAACCAGGTTTTGCATGTGCCAGGTTTTGCATGTACCAGGTTTTGCATGTACCCGGTTTTATATGTACCAGGTTTTGCATGTACCAGGTTTTGCTTGTACCAGTTTTTGCATGTACCAGGTTTTGCATGTACAAGGTTTTGCATGCAACAGGTTTTGCATGTACCAGGTTTTGCATGCACCAGGTTTTGCATGTACCAGGATAATAAAGTTCCAAATGGAAATTAAACAAGATAAAGTGCATGCAGCCAGTAACTTGTGGAATCACAACTATCACTTAAAAATTGTGACTTGACTTGTGCAAACTTATCTAATGAAAGCAAGGAGCTTCTAAATGGCAGCTCCCTGATAAAAGTAATAAACAAACAGACTGATAAAAGTAATAAACAAACAGATGGTTTTCTGTAAAATGAAGTCATCCATGGAAGAGTATTTGAATGATGAGAGAGACAAAAAGATAACTAAAATGAGGCAAATTTCTTCACAGCATCCAGATGCTTTTCATTTACCTTACAAGTTATAAAATAATGTAATCTACCTTGCTTTATAGAGGTCGTATGTGTGACAGGGACATTTTGGTGCATGGAATCACAGGATTTGTATCACGGGCAATGCTGATAGTAGTCTGCCCAACTCCCAGAAATATGTTAGTAAACAAGAGATTAAGCAATTTATTTTAGAAAATAAGACTAATTCATAATAACTTTTTTCATTCACAAAAGTCGATTTCTATAAGACTGCCATGATGCTCATAAAAACTGATATGAAACAGCCACTAACCAACTTGCCTTTTCACCACATATTTTTGTATCAATTATGGGAATAGGAGCAGCTCTCAATATCTCCAACTGATCACATGCATTACTTTTGTACATATTAAGTATTAGATTTGTAATTATTTATGTGAATCTCATGATGTGCATTTATGACTTGCTGGTGTCAATATTAAAATACATGAAGGCAGAAGGATAAGATTTGCAATGCAAAGTAGCAACACCACAAATCTACTTAGTCTGGAAACATTACAGGTAGCATGCTACATGAAAAACAAGCATTTTGACATTAAAAGCTGTCACTTAAAACAGACATACATTATTGGTAAGAAGAAAACAGTAAAACTTATTTGGTCATATTTTTCAACAGCAAGAACTATACATAATAACCAGCAAGGGTAGGGCAGCTTTAAATTTATGTTCGATGAAGATATAAATTCTTTCGCTCTGTAACGATATCAGGTGCAACATGAAATTAATACTGTATGTTACATTTTCTCATGCCTGTATCATATGGAATACAAGATATCAGGTTGTCACCTGAAGTAAATTAGTGTGGACTTCTGCAAACACTTTTTCATTGCACAAAATATTTTAAACTTATTGCTATGAACAAAACATTTGAAATGTCAGACAAAAGCACAAAATTTAACAGAGACTTCATGGTGACATTAAAATCAAACAATTTTGATAACATCATAACTTTTGTTTATATTTGAATTCATTTTTGCATAAAAAGGCAATAATTTCAGTCTTTGGTTTGGTTTAATTTGTTAATATTTAACGGCACTGCGACAGTCAGGAGTCAAATGTGCCAACAGGGTGTTAATAAATTATGGTGTAAAGATTTAGGCTAGTGAGGAAAGGAAGGTTTGTAAGGAAGAAAAGGGGGAAAAACAGAAAGAGAGAGAAAAAAAGGAGGTAAGTAAGGTTAGATGTAGAAAGAGGGGGGGGGGGGAGTTAAATGTGCTAGAGGAGGTTGTTGTTGCGGAGGAAGTCGATGATGTTTGAGGAAGAATTGTTTTCGAAAAGGTCCGAGATTGAGGATAGTGAGGAGAGAAGAGATCTGGAGTTCTGGTATAAGGGACAGGTTACGAAGATATGCTTGATGGAGAGATTGGTGTTACAAGTGGGGCAGAGAGGTGGTAGGGGAGCCAGATAAGAAATAGGAGTGAGTGAGAGAGGAGTGGCCGAGGCGGATGACAACAATGTCTTTCCTGCGGTTGCAACTGTGCAGAGGGGTGTAGGTCCCAACTTTGGGTTTGATGGGGTGGAAATTACTGGTTTCATGATTCCAGGAGTTTTGCCAGGATTTTTTTGATGTAGTTGGAGAGACGAAGGAATTTCAATCTTTTCAGTCTTTTGCTTGTTAAGTTTTGAGATCATGGCTGATCAAGACTATTTTTCAAAGCATGCAAATTGTGTGATACATAAAAGGGCAGACACCACCTCAAAATCTGCATTTAATTCTTTCTTCATTTACACTTAGTAAAATGACTGTTTTTTTTTGTTTTTTCAACAGTTGAATGTTCATTGTGGGTATAGCTACAAAATTTGCCTAAATCCTCAGGTCAGGTCATACTGACAAAGGATCACCAAAAAAAGGTTTAAAAAAATATTTATTTCATTAAAAAATCACAAATTTATATTTGAAGGCCTGAAAAATAAGCTGTTGTCATGTATATTTTGCTTCAGAAATATGGAACCTCGCAGCTTTCTTCAATCAACACCCAGCTTCATTTATCACTCTTACTCTTCACCTTGAGGTGTTCCAGGTCATACTGGGCTTGGTGTCAGTTTATTACTTCTAATCCCAGGGCATATTACAGAGAGCAAATATAAACCACTTACATGTTTTCATACAAACAATGGACAGAAAATAAAGCCTAGGCTGCCATATTTTAAGTGAACTGTGACTAGAACTATCACTCTCTGAATAGCACCACAATCCAAGCTAAGAATCTTTTATTCTGTTTGAGGGTAGGAAGATCCAGGTAGGACCTTGTGAAAGTGAGAAGTGAAAAGATCACTAGTTTTCACTGTTTTAACAGTTTTTACACATAGGTACCGGTATTTCTTAGCTTTTGAAAGAAAAAAACATTGTAATTGAAATAATTTCTTTATGAAACTTTTCCAAGAAATTAATTCTATCTGCTTAAAACTGCTCCTTTAAAATATGCTTCCCAATTATCTTCTTCCAAATGGTCATTCATCTTGAAAAACAAAACAACAAAAACACAGCTGGTTCATTATTGAATATTCTTTACAGCTATTATCAATTAACGAGGACATCAAATCAGGGAAATGCTAATATGATAATTAATTAGGAGTCCATTTTGTTAACCAAAACAAATAAGCAATGCACATACAATAGTTATTTCTATAATCTAACCATCCGCACTTAGGACACACATATATCTGCATCAAGGCCTGGGATTGAAAATAAACACAACTTTCTTTGCCGGTTCTTACATGTACTGTAAAATAGTCAGGTTATTTTTCCAAGATTTGTATCAATTTAAGGAAGTTAAAAACTAGTATGATCCAACAAATAAGTACTGAATGACCAAGTGGAAAAAACGTCTTTGAATTTTGTTTCATGTTACTTGATTTGCCGAAAGTTTCTTTCAATGTTGATTCTTTCATAACGTCTCCTAATATTACGCCTAAGAAAAATCAATTCTTACTTCGTAACATTTCCATTGCATACGTCTAAAACGGATCGCTGATAAGCTGCTTCCTTTTGGCGTAAGAATAGACATAATTTTATGAGTGAAAATTAATTTTCTATTCTTACGTCTAAAGAAAACAGAAAATCAGTTTTAGATGTATGCAATGGAATTGTTACAACGTAAGAACTGATTGTTACAAGATAAAAATTGATTTTTCTTAGACTGTTAGACGTAAAATACGTCTGAAAATTAGTTTTATGAGTAAGATTATGGATATTCTTACGCCTAAAGGAAATGGACAATTAGCGAAGCAATTTAGATGTATAAAATGGAATTGTTACAACGTAAGAACTAATTGTTACAACGTTAGAACTGACTTTTATGACGCAAGAATTGACCTTTCTTAGGTGCAGCATTAGGAGACGTTATAACCCGCATGGCCAACCATAGTCGTCCATGTAAACTACACTATCATCCAGTACCGCTTTTTCCTTCAACCACATTTTTTTTTAACAAATTCCTTCAGTTGCCTAATACTCCAATATTATACTCTCAGAACAAAAAATTACTGCCCTCCCATCAAAAATCATTATCACTGTTTACATTGTAATTTCACAGCTATCACAGCATGTCTGTTTACATAGCAATGTATGAACCATCATAAATGCCTTAGCAACACACAAAGCATCATTAAATGCACCAAATGAAAAATCTGTTATCTTGTTAATTTGGTAAATATGTAACTTTGGAAGATTGTGTATAATGCCTGAATTGTTAGGGTATTAGGTGTTGTAGATTTAATACATGTTCTATAGTTTGGTATAACTGGTTGTTTGTTTTAACAAATGGCAATTATCATTGTGGATTATATGGTGTTCATTATGCTTAAAGAAGTAATCCTGATAAGCTCCACTTAGGCTAAACTAGGATAAAACAAGCATGTATTATAACAACAGAGGTTGGAAATCAAATCAAAAGTTGATTAGAACACTGACAAAAGTATCAATTAGAATGATTTGCTAACAGTTTAGTCAAAGAATATAAAAGGTACTGCAGATTGTCCAAAAGGAGATTGGTAAAACTGGAATTATTTCATTATCAAGAATGTTGTCCAAAAGGAGAATGGTTCAAATTGGGATAATTTCATTATCAGGGATGTTGTATAAAAGGAGAATGATTCAAATTGGGATAATTTCATTATCAGGGATGTTGTATAAAAGGAGAATGATTTAAATTGGGATGATTTCATTATCAGGGATGTTGTCCATAAGGAGAATGGTTAAAATTGGGATGATTTCATTATGAGGGATGTTGTCCAAAAGAAGAATGGTTGAAATTGGGATGATTTCATTATCAGGGATATTGTCCAAAAGGAGAAATGGTTAAAATTGGGATGATTTCATTATCAGGGATGTTGTTCAAAAGAAGAATGGTTAAAAATTGGGATGATTTCATTATCAGGGATGTTGTTCAAAAGGAGAATGGTTAAAATTGGGATGATTTCATTATCAGGGATGTTGTCCAAAAGGAGAATGGTTCAAATTGGGATGATTTTATTATCAGGGATGTTGTCCAAAAGAAGAATGGTTAAAACTGGGATGATTTCATTATCAGGGATGTTGTCCAAAAGGAGAATGATTAAACTTGGGATGATTTCATATCAGGGATGTTGTCCAAAAGGCAAAAGGAGAATGGTTTAAAATTGGGATGATTTTATTATCAGGGATGTTGTTCAAAAGGAAAATGGTTTAAATTGGGATGATTTCATTATCAGGAATGTTGTTCAAAAAGAGAATGGTTAAAATTGGGATGATTTCATTATCAGGGATGTTGTCCAAAAGGAGAACGGTTAAAATTCGGATGATTTCATTATCAGGGATGTTGCAAATTTAAAAATACAGACAGATTTGTTTTGTATCAATTTTCTTTTCGAAAACTTACTGTATTCTAAATAACATAACATAACAAGACGACTAGCTAAGGGTGAATCACTCCATAAAAAACTTAAACTAACACCACCACAAAAAAATCAAAGACGCCCAGAGTTAGTAAAGAGCTTATTGTGACCAGATGATTGGTTTAGCGATTTAAATTTTAACAAAGAATGCTTCCAAGACTTGAGAAATCACATTAGTTCCTTACTTTCCACCTTGATCATCATCCAAACTTCGGCATTTTAGCTTTTCGCAAAGACTTGTTAATGAATGGAACACTTTGCCAGAGTAGGGAGTAGTTAGCTCCAATTCTGGTCACAATTTCAAAGTCAACATTGATAAGTTCTTTACTTACTGTGGGCATCTTTGATTATTTTATTTATTTATATTTTTGTGGTGGTGGTGGTGTTAGTTTGGGCTTATTATAGGGTGACTCACCCTTCTTAACCCGCCATCTGGTTATGTTATGTTATATTATGTTTAACTGGTTTGGTCACTCCTTAACATTCAATTTGGTGTGTTTGTAGATGAGAATGAAGAATAAAGGTCACTCATTTCCAACAAACCCCAGGCCATCAACCTTGAACAATTAACCCTAAACTTCAAAGCAGCAAACAGTTATTTATTTTCTAGCCAACCTTCATGATTACTGTGTTCATACTGAAGTCCAACAACCATGGTTTCTTTGTTAGTTGGAAATGTCTGTTTTCTCAATCAATAACCAATTAGGCCAGAGTGTGGTCAATAATAAACAAGACACTAATGCAAACTTAAAGCTTGAAGCTAGAGCTCCTTGTGTCCACAAAGTGGGCTGAACTGGAGGGATTTTCTCCTTCATTGATGAACAAAAAAGAAAATTGATGAAATCCAAGTATCTGAGGTTGACAACAAAAGAATGTCTGCTTGGAGAAGGCTATGAAGGACAACTGGCACTGTCTACAAATTAAAAAAAAATCAATTAAAAGGTGTCCTTAGATTAAGGACAAAGCTGATGGCACATGTGTAAGGGGAACCAAGTCAACTGTCCACAGAGTAAAACAGGAAAACATGGACAACCAGAGCAGGAAAAAGTTGTATTGCCTCGACTCTTTTCTCTCTTTAATCAAGGAGTCCGTGTTTTGAAGAAGAAAAAAACCTGTGCCACATTTTTGACAAAAAAGTGGTTTTTAAATGTATACAATTTTTTGCCACTGGTGAATGATGCAAAGTGAATTATTTTATATATAAAAAAAAATTAAACAGTGGATGCAATCATCAGTAAAACTCACACCCCTGTAAGCAACAAATAGATGTTGTTTGCCTTTAGATTCGAGCAGAATCATTCCTTACGATAACAGCATTTCTTCTACGATAAATATCGAGGTCCAAGCACAAATTCAACAAAAACAAATATATATTATGTTCCTGATATACATCAACTTTGATACTATCAATGTTTGAACTCGGTGTTTTCAAATGTATCAATGGCAAATTGGGATTCAAGAGGTTAACAAATATCATTATTATGACATTGGGCCCCTACCAGAGTCACTTATCGGGACACTCTTTCATCCCTTTCTACACTGATCTCACCTGCCACCCTTCTCAGTTACCCAATGTCACCTGTATTACTAGGGGTCAATTCTCTTTGATTTGCTTAGGTCATCCAGCTGAGATATAATATCTCATCACCGTGGTGCAATGAATGCTGGTTTGTTGCTTTCATGGGTCACAGTTCTTCATGGAGCTGATGATCAGGAATTGATCTGGAACTGAGAGTAATGTGAGCTCAATCAGAATGAGATTAATCATCTCAATCTGTTTCTTTAAAGTCTTTCTGTATAATACATTAATTTGTAACATTGTAACTAACATTCTTGGCTCTATCCCTAACATTTCATTTCTCAGTGTTCAAACTTAGGTTCAAGATTTGGGGGAGGGGATTTTTCCCCCTTGTGTAATTTTTACCCCCTTGTAAAAAAAAAAAAAAAAAAATTGGGGGGATTTTGAAAAATAAGGGGAAGGAACTGTTAAAAAGTGTTAAAATCTTTAGACATTTTAGTTTTCTATTGACAATGACGTTGTTACTGATTGTTAGGCAACTTAAATCTGAAAAGTAACTTGTCACACATGTAGATAATATAATGGGAAAACAGGTTTATGTATGTAGCACTAATTATCTTTCTATTGTACTATAGAACTGTCTCTTCACCATGTGTTGATGTAATTGAAGCCTTTGCATTTTGCTGGTTATTATTTTTTTCACTTAGAGAATAACTTGTGAAAAATTGGAAGTAAGACATATTTAACAGAGATTGGGATTGACACTGCAGAGCAGAGCAGTAAATTTAAAACTTAAAACATAATCAACTATCACTAGACTTATTAATTACATGACGTGTACAAGTTCCTAAAAATCACATCATTCCCAGTCCCTGCATATATCTACATAGAACCTATTGTACATAACATTCCCAACTAGCAGATGACATGATTGCATTACTATTACGTTGTATAGTTCATCACGTTTATCACATGTGCACAATTTGTTGCAACCAACACAACGATGTCACCGTGGAACGAGAGGCCACCTTTCGCCAACTTTCATCGGAGCTTGCCAGTATTGGGTGAAGGAAAACAATTCTAAATTAGATTTTGCTTACTTTTAACAACATTTTTGCACATTTTAATATTTAATTTATGCCTAAACAATCATGGCCTAACTTGTTTCGTAACAACCGTAACATATGAAGTACTTCCGCAAAAATTTCTTTTTTATAATCATTTTTTTGTTAGTTGAGAGGAATAGTTATTTTTTGTGGGAATTCTGCAATCCCACATATCAATGTGAGTGAACACTGATTTCTCATAATTCTCACAAGGAAGAAGTACATTTTAACAGTGTTGTAAAAATTGCTAAACGCATGAAAACAACTAAAATCTCTATTATAAATGAACAAATTTATAAGAGAACAATCTTGACGCACTAACTGAATTTTTCTGGGCCAAGAGCATGCACCGGGTCATGTTGAGCTCTGCCACCATATTTTGGTTTGGCGCATAAGCTAGTATTCACAAAATATCAAGTCAATTTATGATATTTAGAACAACCTAGTTTGAATATATAAAGGCAACATTTGCCAAGTTCCTATTAGTCTGTAGAAAATGGAAATATATGCAAAGGTCAAGTGTTTGTTGAACTGTACAAGTCAATTCATTTAAAATGGAACAAGATATGCAGAAAATTCCAAAGAAAACAACTTTTACACAATGAAAATTCTGAATGTCTAAAGCAAGGGAAACAGTTGTTGTTCTGCTTTATTAGTGATTATTTCAAAAGTTTAAAACTGTGTAAATATAAATGTATGACATTCAAAAAAGAGCTCACTGAAGTCACAAACACTCAAAGGACACAAATCTGTAGGTGAAAATTATCCTCCTGCAACTTTGTTACAGATTCTAAAACCCAGCAGGAATATAATCTATGTAGGAGAATGGTAGAAGAGCAAGTAGAAGAGACTAACTGGTTCAAATCAAATGCTGAAACAGGTGGACTGAAATTGATTCCAAAAAAAACCTTGGAGATTACATCAAAATATTCATTCAATTTGTCCCCAAGATATTAAAGTTAAATAAGTGTCAAGACAATTCAGTACTAAAAGAAAATTAAATAAGGTACAGATAGCTCATCTCTCAAAGAATATGAAATTCATCTTCGGGTAAAATTAAATTACCCAGAACAGGTGCTTTATAATGATTAAATACACCACTTCGAAAACGACACCATGTTCGCCCTCTGCCTTCTTCTATGTCTTCTCACTTGTTGTTTTGAATTGGTGGTTTACTTAATCCTTACACTACCAGAACTTTTTTGAAAATGTGCTTGGGAGGCGGGGTCAAAGATAAGGCCCCCAAAACGGAGATAATACCGCCGCATAGTAGAGTAAGGGTTAAGCACAGGCTGATTATTGAAGTCTTCCGAGCAGCAGAGTCGGACTCGTTCTGCTTCAGTGACTCGGTGGGTATGGAACGCCAAAAAGATCACCAAATATGTACGCAAAACATGTTCGGTTCGCAAAATATACGTTCGGAAAACAAGTTTGCTCGGAAAAACGTATGCTCAGAAACAAATATGTTTGGAAACTAAATGCTTGAATCAATATCTTCACAAGTCTAGAGATATGTTTATAATTTTTAAGCTCGCAAAAGAACTGCGTTTACAACCAATGTCTTCGCAAGAGATAAGTTCGCAATTTGCGACGAACATACTGGGTCCTTTTGGTACGCTTCATGCTCGCCAAAAGGCTCACCAAATGTTCATCGCAAATTATTTGGCAATGTAGTTGGCAAACAGTGGTATATGCATATGTATGAAATGATTCATTTGTTAAGAAGGCGTGGCCTATACCGGGGTTGTTCTCCTATCCAAGGACACGTTACTTTGGACAGCACGGTTTGCTTGTTCAACCTTGAGGTTATTTTTACAACCGACTGGCTGTTCACTGGTAGTCAGGTAGTAATGCAGCAAGAACGTGTGTATTGCTGAATGAAAATTATGAAGTAGAGACTATAAACAGAAAATTGATACAGGCAGACAGGGAAGATCAGATTTGTGTAGGCCCCTATACCTAAATGTATGTGAACCTCTTAAATCCCCCACCTATTGGTTAAGGGGTGGTACGAAGAAAATTTTATAAAATTATTGGAAATTTTGAGGGAAATATTGGCAACCTTTCCAGAAAATTGAAGAAAGTGCAGGAAATTTCTTGAGAATTGAAGAACATTTTACAAAAATTATCTCCTTCCAATAAGGAAAGAGAGAAAAATGTGAAGGGAATCTTGACTCTTCAAAATCAATTCATCATACCTTCATTATTGGGGGAAGGGAGGGAGGGGGAAATGGTACTTGGCCCCTTAATAAAAATTATTGGGGGCCTTAGCCCCTGTAACCCGGCCCGCTGTTCCTACTCCCTTGTACACATCGGTGTATAATTAAAGCCTATATATAGCATAGTCAGGGTAATTATTATGATTACTTTGTTTTGAAGAACTGATATCTCACCATAATTATATGCTACAGTCTGTTATGTATTATCACTCATGTATGGTTTCATGGTAATTCTTTTGAAGGCTAATAGCAGTACTGTTGAATCATAAGGGCATTTAAAGGACAGCAATCTTCATATGTATTGATAGTAGCTGTGTGTTCAATCCTATCTGAGAATAATAGTAGCCATGTGCAACTGTACATCAATTGGAATCATATACCAGTGCTATATTACTCAGAACTGTTGTTAATATTATAGGGGTATTCTTCAAGGGAGGGGATGTAGGGTATATGTATATAATGCTATCAAGTACTGTGTGCATACTGGGTAGATGGGAAAGCCACTGCCAAGGCTTCATCCAGATTATCTGTATCATACTGTTACTGGTAACTATACATACTAGGTAGAAGGGAAAGTCACTGCCAAGGCTTAATCCAAATGATCCTATTGTTAATGATCAAAAAATCTGTATTCTGTATTAGCAGGGATAAGTTACTTTAGCTACATGAATAAAGTCAGTAGAGCATACACTATGGTAAACATGGTGAAAAGTTGTGGTGTTTTTTTTTAGTTGTCTCTATATTTTTTAAGGGGCCAGTTTTAGTGCCATGAAATAGCTGTCAGTACAATTCTGGCCTATATACATGTTTCAGGCTACCCCCACCCCCAGGGCCCTACCCCCAGGGTCCCACCCTCGCTACCGGAAATTTCATGTCCGAAGTTTTGAGGGAGACTTCAGATATTTTTAGGAATACCTTAGGAAATTTTGAGGAAGAAGTCAAATATTTTGAGCAAATATTTCAGGAATTTTAAGAAAATATGTGAGGGTAGGATAAGTGCCCCATTTCTCCCACAAATCCTGCCTGTACTAAAACTATGTGTTGGAACCGGGGACCAGGGCTCTTTCCCCCACTTTATTAAAAACTGACAAACCTGCCCCTTTTTTAATATGAAAAGTGCCCCTCAATTACTGTCAAAAAAGTGCCCTCACTTGTTTTTCTTCCCCTTACTCCGCGTTCCTTCCGACACCCCTGACTTTTCTACTGGCCCCACCATGGTTTTGCCTCTCGACCCCACAAGTTCATTTTGTAAGAAAGAGGACAAACAAAATGGTAAAGAACGTATTCAAAAAACTTATTACATTATTAGGAGATCTTTAAATTTGGTATCATTTGTGTAGAAACGACTGAAATCAGACAAAGTTGCATTTTTATTACCTGACAATTTCATTTTTAACTATCAAAACATCCATAAATAGAGGCTACTTGTCTACATCGCACAAAACGGTTCATAACTCAATGATTAAACAGAGCAGGTCAAGCTGGTTATACCGGAGATACCTAAAATCGAACCCTGGGATTCCACATATCATTGAAACATGAATATGCATGCATATGCCACTGTTTGTGAACTCACTTTGCGACGAAAGTTTCTTAAGCAAGCATACACCAAAAGCTCACAAAATATGTTTGCAAACTATGCCAGCATAACTATAGCGAAGGTACTGATTGCGAGCGAATCTTTTGCGCACTTACAAATTGCGAGCATACCTTTTTCGTGAAGATGTTGTTAGCCGAGCATATTTGATTCCTGAACGTATATTTTGCGAACATAATGATTTTCGAATATAGATTTTGCGAGCTTATTAGTTTTCGAACACATTTTTTGCAAACATATTTGGCGGTACTTTTGGCACTCCATTGGTGGGCCGCCCTCCGGGATCATGCTGCATATAGTTTTAAGTTGGCACACTTGTCGTGGGTTGATTAGGTCTTACTCTACCAGCACTTTTTTGAAAATGCACTTGGGAGACGGGGTCAAAGATGGGCACCCAAAACAGCAATAATATCTCCGCGTGGTAAATGGTTAACTGAGGAAAACTACTAAGCCATAAGGTATGTTCTAATCCAAGTATAGCGATGTCATCTAACATGCAGTATAATTATACAGTACCATCCATATTCTATAAATTTTATTGGGTATTGTAATGCAGTATTTTAGAAAAATATGAGATATCAAATTTTCTTTCCTAAAGTTTTGTTATAAGTTAAATATTTCACATTTGTATCTTTAGTACATCAATTTTTCTGTAATTCTTTTCAGTTTTTAACCAGTAATTAAAATGCAAGCAATAAATACAAATAATTCCCAAGGAAACTCTATCATCGTGGACTCTACTTTGAGTGTTAGGTTTAATGTACTACTCTAAGTGCTTTATTAAATATGACATACTCTAATGCAATTTTCTAGGAAAACCATTCTGCAGCAGTTGTTTACCCAATTGCTAGTCCAAACCCATGTTTTTCTCTTATGAAATACATCTGAATTTTTAATGTGTATCATACAGTATCCAAGAAAGATTAGGCATTGAAAATGATATGAGAAAATTTGGTGTATATTGCAACAGCAAACAGATATTACAAACTGATTAATTCATGTTCATTCATCTCTGATTATAAAAATATTTGGCACATTCTTGTACCTACCTATAAATTTGGCACACTCATGAATTATTGTATGATCAAATATCCACAATCCAGTATTCAAGATGCTAATCAGTCAACCTAAATTCTTGCTTCAATGAGTGGTTCACCACAATACTTCAGAAAATACATTGTGCATGTCCCACATACATAAATTAAATGCATATTCGGCACCATGAATGGATAACGTTTTAATACAGTTAAACGTAAAAACATAATCCTAAAACACAAACAATAATTGTTTATAAGGAGCTCGTCCATAGGAATTTTGTGTAACATGGGCACTTTTCTCTACAATATAATTTGAAGTGGCAATAAAATCATTTATGAAATACAAGTATACAGACTTAAAGTAGATGATTTAAAACACTGAATCATATTCATCAAGAACTTTTGATCATCAAGGAAGTTTCAAGTGCAATGTCGGGACAGTTTCTGTTTCTTTTTAATACCTTAAAACCTTCTTTTTGTTCAATATGTACAGCACAAGGAGTCTGTACTCCATACTTCCCCTTTGAATGCTCCTTGACTACTCCCCTACTCCACACAGTTTACATCTTCATAATTTGACAAACCTTGTATTTTCCTTTTTTCATAGGGACAATATTTTTCAAAAATTCACCCCAATACAACACTAACTAGTTTTGTAATTATCCCTTATCAACTCCTGATTAAGCTTTTTCTCCACTGCCCTATTTATCTGTTCTAAATCTAATCTTGATACTGTAAGAAAATTTGAATACGCATAGCAATAACTTGAGCTAAACACACCTCACAATTATGCCTTAATAAAAAGACTCTCTTATTCAAGTAAACAACAATTTTGAATAAATCGCTTTCAAAGTGCATCTCTTGTACAAAGTCTAACTTTTTACCATTCAGACCCACCTTATGCTGTACAAATTAACTAGTGTTGAAATACTCAAAACAGAAACTGTGCATACACCGCACTTAAACTGAAACTTCCTGAACAACCCATAAGTTCAGATAAATATGATTCTGTTGTAAGTCAAACAATCAGTCCATTTTAATAGGTGGTTGCCACGGACACATATTTAAGATTGGCATTTGCTGCCATGGTGACCAAACCAGTAGATGATTGGTGTGATCACTCAAAAGCCGAAAGCCCGTGTAAGCAACTTTTGCATTTATATCAGATAAGGAAGTGAATTCGTATCTCCCTTGTGAACAGCATTGCAATTAGCAACGAACAGCTTATCTACTGATCAGTGCTAAATAAAACAGTATAATGGTATTTGATTGCATAAAGAGCTTATCAAGTACAACATTTTTCAGTATATATAAGCCTATTGTACAAAACACTGTGTGCACATCAATTTTTACCCTCATTTTCATTTGCCGTGGCAAATCATGATATACTCCAATGAACAATTTCAGATGAAACGGATCTATGAAAATGATTTGCTTTATGCAGAATATCATGAATGCTACGTAGTTTTAAATAAAATTCAATTAACAAAAATTCTGCACGAGATGAAAGTTGGAAAGAAATGATCATGGCAGAAATTGCTTAGAAAGGACAACCTTCCAAAATTAGTTTTACCCTCGTCAGTGGTCACGCTTAATCAACAATTGCAAAGCAACATTGCGGGTTAGAAGGAACAATACTAGCAAAACTGATATCAGATTAAAGGCTTTTAAAGCACCCGGTAATGAACTATCCAAGAATTTAGAGGGTTTTAGTATGAAAAGGTGTTCTATGCTGTTAACTCTCACAAAACATTAAAAGAGAATTTAGTGAAATAACTTTGTAAACTGCTTTTGACGCAAGTTTACAATGCCAATGACACAATAAATGTTTATTATCAAAATAACCTTACCTGTCCCCTGAGTTTTTCAACTTTTCGGAAGCACTTGTTGAGAGAGAGATTGTGCCGAACAGAGTTTTTCCAGCCAGTTGGGGCTGTTTGGTAAAATGGAAAATGTTCCTCAATCCAATGATAAATATCTTTTACAGGAAGACGTTTGTACGAAGAGTCCTCAATTGCCATGAATATAAGACAACTAAAAGAAAATGGAGGTTTGCTATTGATATGTCGCTTTGGGTCCATGGGCCCATCATTGTACGAATATGAATTATATCCATGAGGATCTCTGGCATCAAAGTTCTCTTTTGAATTTTCATCATCCTCTTCATCAAAGTCATCATCATCATCATCAAGGTAAATGTCTTTAAGGAGGTCTGTATTCTGAAGCCAGCTCAGAGGTTGCAGTTCATCATCATCTACCACAGCTCCTTTTTCACCACAAATGGCACCAAAACAGCTGTTATTCAGGTCCATTTTGACCTGCTCCAAGGCAAGTGAGAGACTCATACTGGGGAAGCTTTGACTGAGCTTAAGGAAAGGGCTCTCTAAAAGAGGCTCGCAGTCTCGACTATGCGGCATGGTGGATGGTCACCACCTACAAAAGAGAAGAAAACAAAGTGACAATTATATCCAGGATTGAATATTATAAATAACATTTGCATCCAAGTAAACATTCTTCCTATCTCACAAGCAGATATAATATACTTCTCAGAAACCATATAAAAATCTACCTACTGTGGTGTAGCGCTTATCATACCTGTCTACAGACCACGAGACCCTGGGTTGAGTAGACACGCCAGTGTACCACAACTGGTTATCAAAGGCCATGGACATTGACTTGGTTGTCGATGTTATGTCTGTCCGTACGTCATACCTGTGTTCTCGTCCAGGTCGTATTAAGCGTTTCGTGATAGCATTGTTACTATCATAACCGAATACGCAGGCGACGACCCCGTCATTGTAATTGTGTGTTCACTCGTCGTCGCCGACCAAATAAAAGTAAAAGCATTTGTACAGCCTAATCCATTATGAAATGAACGAGTTAAATCAGTCATCCTTTTAAGCTCAGGAGTTGACAGCTGGTAAAGGTAGTGCATGTTAAGGGAAAGGGGGAGGGGGTGAAGAATAAGGGTTGTGAAACTAAAAAACTAATGATACTTGTTTTTAATATGTACAAGGCTTCTGCAAAATTTAGCTTGAGGTGTGGTTGTCCATTTCATACATAACATTTCTTTTAAATACTGAAACTTTGATCACAAAGATATATTTCACTCAACCTACAGAATATAATTTACTTTTAAAATTCAAAGAATGTCATAATTTGGTGTTCTTTTGTAAGGTCAATTAAACAAAAATATTATATAGCTGTCCATAGACTTTTAAAGGATTAGTTTAGGTCAAGAAAGTCTATCTTAAATGAAAGAGGACTTCAAAAGAAACAACATAGTGAAAGAAAGCATTAAAAAATTAGACTACTTGTGATGTCATAGCCTCAGATTCCTCAAAGTCTTTATGTATTTTATCATACTTTGTCCTGCAATTGTTTGGCTTAAAAACCATGAGATATGTCAATAAAGTAGTAAAATTGAATCTAGAAAGGGTATTTATATTATCCCACCTAAAAGTTCGAAGAAAAATAATTTAAATAGTGAACAAATTAAATAAACTTTCTTAAAATTACATAAACAATTGTTAAGAATGTGAGGATGAAGACACCAACTTTCCATAGTAGACTTAATACACCAGTCATTTCTACACAAATATAACCAAGTTTTTAAACTTCTTTCTTCGCCATTTTGTTTCTTTTAAAGTACTCTTTCATATAAGATGGACATGCTTGACCACTGAACTAATTCTTAAAATCTGAGGTTTGACAGAAACTTAAACCAAACAACCCCATAATAAAAACCATCCCTCAGTCACACCATACTGGAAAACATGTAGGCTATGCTGAAAATCCTCTGCATGCTCCTAATTATTAACACCAATTCTGCTGTATTTTTCCTCATGTTTAACATAAGCAAAAGTAGCATATTTTTACTAGGATTCCAAGACTTTTATTAAGTTTGTTAATACAACTACTGCAAAATATGTAGTATGACAATGTTAAGTGACTCGCAGGACCTGAATATCCATAGAATTCTAGTAAATATCCACACAAAAAAAGTACCAAATACAGTACTTCTTAGTTTAAAGTAAGTTTTAATGCAATTGTTACATATCCATTCACAACACAAACAACAAACGTAACAAACTAACAAACAATCCTCCAAACTACGAATACTACATACCCATTTTGTCATAAATGATACACAGCTTCCAATTTCAATAATTCCATATATTCCAATACAGATCCAATTAATGTGTACGACAATCAGATCACTTTTGAATACAAACAATCCTTGTATAGAGGTATGCCCTCAACACCTTGTTCAACACCCGGCTAAATTTTTGCACTTCAATATACACAATTAAAGTATTGTGTGAACTCTACCCCTGAAAAATCAGCCCCTTTTACAACCACTGACTGCCTTTGTTCCCAATCTGATGAATAATGGTAAATAAACGAATATGATCAAATAACAATTCACATGAAATCTTTTCACCAAAGGTTAAAGTTTTTTAGGTCTATTCTGTTGAAGTCCAACATCATTTACTTACGTTCTTGAAAATGGGCAAAGGTCTCTTTCGTTTGAAAAGATCTTTTGAAAACCTGCAAGGATTTAAATGCAGTGACACTGGCTCTTTACACTTTTTAAGAACCAAGTTTCATTGAATGACAAAAACATAAACCATTGCCTGAAGCACAAGACATTTTATTTCTATTTAAAAAGCAATGGCAGATAGACTCTCTGAAAAGTAAGTGGTTTTATTGGTTGCCATGGAATTTTGGATTACTTGTGAGAGCATGGAGTTAAAAAAGAACTCCATGGTGAGAGCAACACCAACAATAAGCACTAAGTTTTTAGTTTTTCTCAAGAGTTACAACAATTACTACACATAACAACAATGTTTTTCATAGAAATCTAATAGTGACTGGATTGTCTCAAATATTTGAAAGATATATATGGGGGAGTTAATTTCAATTTACCCTTAACTATCTTCAATATTGCTAGGCAATATAGAAAATTTACCTTTCCATACTGTATGCATAATGCAAACAGATCAATAACCACCAGTCGATTTTTTGCTTTTTTTAAAATCAGTTAACATGAAGCAATTTAAAATAACAATGATCAGAATTTACACAAAGTGTACAACGGAAACAAATTACCAGTTCAACTTGCTGTACATTTTTGTAAAGTAAAGAAAGCTGTGGCCAATCACATACCAAACATTATACTGTAAGGTTTATGGATATTAAAAGAGTTTATTTTTTATTGAAAGAGTAAATTTTTAGTAAAAAAAATCTTTGAATTTCAGGAAAACTGGAGCTCCAGAAGTTTTCAAGTTATGGCTTATCAACATTTGATCATTCAAAAAATGTATTTTTCTTATGCAATTGTATTAAAGGATTAGTTCAGTGGTCAAGCATGTTCATCTTATATAAAAAAGGACTTCAAAAGAAACAAAACTGTGAAGAATGCATTGAAAAACATTATTCCGTTAAGGAGACATTCAAGTTTAAGTTTGGTATCATTTCTGAAGAAACGACTGAAATCAGACTAATTGTGACATCACAGCCTCAGATTCCTTAAAGTCTTTATGTATTTTAAAGAAAGTTTATGTAAGTTTTTCACTATCAAAATTATCTTTCTTCAAACTTTCTTCAGGTGGTATATTATAAATACCCTTCCTAGATTCAGTTTTACTACTCTTTTGACAAATCCCATGGTTTATAAGCCACAAAATCGCAGGACAAAACATGACAGAATACATAAAGACTTTTGAGGAATCTTCAGGCTATGACATCACAACTAGTCTGATTGCAGTGGTTTCTATACAAATGATACTAAACTTTAAACTTAGATATCTCCTTAACGGATTTTTGAATGGTTTCTTCACTACGTTGTTTCTTTTGAAGTCCTCTTTCATATAAGATATACTTTCTTGACCTCTGAACTAATCCTTTAAGTTTGAGATCTATGACTGGGCTGACAATTCAAAATCATTACATAAATATTTTCAAATTTCTTTCTTAAATTTGTAAATTTGAAGATGATGAAAAAGTCTTGGAAATTTACTGTACTTTCAGATCATGATTTATCTTACTCCTGAAAGGCCCGCTATATAAAACATTACTGTACTTATTTCACATAAACAAAACAGTTTACAAAATGTTAACACATGGTTTAGACTAGAGCTGATTAAACAAGTAAACATGAAAAGATAATAAAACATGCCAATAATTAAAACAAACATTCCATTAGTAGGTCTGCATTGGTTGAGTTAGAAAAAAAAGCAACAGAAAAATAATGCAAGGAAAAATTATTTAAGCTTTAAATTCCAGCCGATCGCATGGCCTTATTATGTTGCTTCAAATAGTAGAAGACTAGGACTAAACTGCAAAAATGCAAATAGTACACCAAAAATTTCATTAATAGAATTCCAATACTTCATTCACTTGTCTATTCATTTATGATGCTGCCATGGAAACAATACAAAAGAAAAGGTGACAAGGTGTTAACTCAATAGCTATTGTAGAAGTACTATGTCATCCATAGAACCTGATAAAAAATTTCAAAAGAATTATAATGAAAAAAAAGCTGGTACACGGATTCACCAACAAAAGCATCTATATTACACAGCCGTGAACTTCATGGTCCATAGAACCAGGTGGCATACTGTGGCGAAGGCATTATCGTCATGGTTACTGAATGCACTGTTGCTATGCAACTGACTAATTCAGGAAACCTTCAGGCAATTATTGATACAGAAATGTGGGTACTATTGTGCTGTTTAGTTATATTGCTTAGTATGCCAATGTGTGCTTTGGGGCATGCTAAGGTAGTCTCACTAAATGAAATTACCACGTTTGCGAAACTCACTTGGGAAAGATATACACACATTACGACAGACCTTGTCTGAGAAGATTATACACCTTAATTAAATAAGCAGGTAAAGTATATATATCCCATACAAATATTACAAACAACCTCATAACATTTCCATTATTGTGCATTTTACATGAGCTACTGCAAGAAAACCTAGAGCTGTTTGAAAGACAGCATGCTTGACTATTCGAAGCTGCAGGGGGAGTGCGCTACTTGAAGGAAGTAAGCAGTTACTTATCCCATAACTTCCAGTCAAAGATATTTTGATAACAAGCTAAGCTTAAGGGAAGTCCACTTACAGTATCTAATTCTTCGTTTTCATTTTTGGTTCCGATAATATCAGCATCAGGAACCTATGCAGTGGTGTGTGTATGAGGGTATGGGTGTGTGTGTGCGGGTGTAATGCTTTGCTTCTAAGCATGATATCTCATTTATTCACTTTTGAATAATGCCTATTTATCAAATGATGACATACATCTATCCAATAGGCACTGCAATTACTGTAGCAAAGTATGAAATGTCAATAGTTTGATGAATTCCACCTGAAATCATCTATCCCCCTCCAACATCATCCATTCGTTCCTCCCTAATAACACCCTTCCCTCCCTTCCTCCCCGATGCCAACCATCCGTCCCTCCCTCCGCGATAACAACCATGCATCCCTTTCCCTCTGCAATGCCATACATCCCTCACCAATGCCATCCATCCCTACCATTGCCATCCATCCCTCCCTCCCGTGACACCATCCATCCCTCCCTCCCGTGATGCCATCCATCCCTTTCTCCTTCCCCAATGCATCCACCCATCCCTCACTGAATCCATCCATCCCTTCTTCCCTCATGCTATCAAGTCCTACTCTCAATGCCATCCATCCCTACCTCCCAGATGCCATCCACCCCTCCTTCCCCAATGTCATTTATCCACCCCTCCTGATGTCATCATCCTCCCTGATGCCATCCATCCCTTCCTCCCTGATGCCATCCATCCCTTCCTCCCTGATGCCATCCATCCCTTCCTCACTCCCTGATGCCATCCATCCCTTCCTCCCTCCCTGATGCCATCCATCCCTTCCTCACTCCCTGATGCCATCCATCCCTTCCTCACTCCCTGATGACATCCATCCCTTCCTGCCTCCCTGATGCAATTCATCCCTTCCTGCCTCCCTGATGCCATCCATCCCTCCCTCCTACCTTGATGCCATCCATCCCTCCCTCCCTGATGCCATCCATCCCTTCCTCCTTCCCTGATGCCATCCCTCCCTCCCACCTTGATGCCATCCATCCCTCCCCCTCCCTGATGCCATCCATCCCTCCCTCCCTGATACCATCCATCCATCCATCCCATCCCCTCCCCCTTCATGATGCCATCCATACCTCCCCTCCCTAATGCCATCCATCCCTCCCTCCCTGATGCCATCTCTCCTCCCTTCCACCCTGCCATCCATCCCTCCCTCCCTGATGCCATTCATCCCTCCTTCCCCAATGCCATCTATCTCTCCCCAGTGCCATCTGTCTCCCCTCCCCACTGCCATCCATTCATCCCTCTCTGATACCATCTATCCTTCCCCCACTGTTTCCATCCATCACTCCCCCTTGCTATTGCCATCCCCGATGCCATATATCCCTCCCCAATGCCATCCATCTCTCCCCAATGCCATCCATCCATCTCTCCCCGATGCCATCTACTCTCCCTCGCAGATGCCATCCATTCTTCCCCAAAGCCATCCATCCCTTCCGCCCTGATGTTATCCTTCCCACCCTCCCCAATGCCATCAATCCATCATGATATCATCCATCTCCTCCTCCCTAATACCATACATCCTCTCCTACCCAATGCCATTCATCCATGCCTTCCTGAAGCCATCCACTACTCCCCTCCTCAAAGGTTTTTTTAAATATGGCCTGCTTGCTCATGTTTCAGCTTTTTCCATTATTCCCTTACATACTATACCAATGTTTTACAATAATGTATAAGGAAACTTAAGAAAAATAAAACTTGAAAAATTAAAATATAAAGGTATTTTTAATATAACTCCCTCCAACCATTCTTCTGCATCTAAAGCCATGAGTTCATGAATTACAAATATTCCTGTATTCCCGAGAAAGTAAACCTACTAGAGAAACAAAGCAGAACTCTCAAATTTGCATTGGTACATTACATAATATTAGTTTACCAGTGCATGTTAAAGAACAAGTATACCCAAACACTAAAAATAAAAGTTTTTCAGCTACTGCATTTGTATCAAGAATTTAATCACTTACATTAGGGAGGCCAAAGCAATAAAATTTCCTGATGCAATGTGTCCGCAAAGATTTTATGACTTCGGGATTTGCCAGCATGTGCACTTACTATTTTCATAAGTCACAACTAAATGTGTTTAAAATACTTTTTTTTTAACTTACAATATTTACTACTTTATTAAACATCTCTAAAAGTTGGTATAATATTATCAATTTGTGTAGTATTTATTACCTTTCATATAAGACCAAAATTATGCGATTTCATGAAAATTTGAGTAACTTACGGGGCGATAAAAAATGCTGTATCGGAGACTTAAAGCTGTGTGAAATTTTTAGGACGTGACATTATGTTGAGTGTTATATAGGGTGGATTTATACAAAGAAATTGCCGATACATCATTGATTACTTGTATCCAATGTGAGGCCAGAAAGAAAGACAATATCTCAAGCTTTCTAATGATACTAGAGTTTTCAATGATTTTTTCATAGAAAAAAGTTGAAAACTTATTTTTATTTTCATTTTTAAGCATGCTTATTAAAACACAATTGCAAAAACTCAAGCATTGTTTGAAAGGAATTTGCTTATCTTTAAAATGAGATATAATTACTCACAATGCCCCATTTACACGGCAAGCAACTCATTTTTTATTTGACCCACAATTTCGCAATCACATCAAAGTTGCATTGTAACTAAGTTCTAGTTATAAACAACGCCATACTATAGTTAAAATTCCCGTATTTCAAGGGCAATTTATGTTAATTTGCCTTTCCTAATCGTAAGTGATGTTAAGCATAACTTACTTATATTAAGGTAAGCTTAATTAAATGTTTATCAGCTGGTTTTAGAGTAATTTTAAGCAGATTTCGGCCGGGATTTTGGCATGCAGAACTGTACAGTACTTTCATAACATAACTACTGTAGTGTACACATATGAATACACTGTGCAGTAGCAGCCATTTTCAACTGCAATCTGTAGTGTAGGTCTACTGTGATTATGTAACTAATGTTTAGTTAGTTATTGTGTACGGACATCTTTAATTTAAATTCTTAAATATTGCTGAAAGGAAATTGACATTTAGTTCGATCAAGTTTTTTTGTTATTGTAATTTGTAATAAAAAAGGCAAATTCTCTGCAGCTGTTTTAAGCTTTGACAAGGGTCTTTTGGGGGAGGGTGGGGGTGGGGATTATCATTTCTTAATCAAGTGAACATTGCGAGTACTCTGTGCGTACCATCATGAATTTTCTTGATATATGTGTATGATTAATTAAATACTATCATTGCTGAAAGAAAATTATTTTTAATAAATAAACTTTATTTTTTATATTTTTCAACAATCACTTTGCAGCTATTTAGGGCCTATTTTTTAAATGAGTTAACCATTTCTCAATAAACTGAACATATCATATGGCAGGTACGCTGCTACAGCATGCTTTTTGTTTTAGTTTGTTCCATCATGAATTGTCTTAATCTATGTGTATGTGTTTCAGTGGCATAGCCACAGGGGAGGGGGCGGCGAGAGGGGGGCGAGGGGGCGATATTTTAATCCGTCGGTTCAGATTTTATTCCGTCAGTTCAGATTGGTGCCGTCGATTCAAAAGCTTTGACATTCCAGATGATTATTATCTTATTAGATTTCAAAAGGGCACTTTCTCAGAAAATGGTGTATTACTCTCTTTGACGTGAATGTTGGCTTGTACAATATTTTCTTACTATGCGTTGTGACATACGTTTTTGCCCTTGGAATGTCAATTTTGCGAGGGTTTCCGAGGGCTTCGCCCCTTAAACCTGATGGGGCTCTGCCTCTGGAGCCCACCAGGAGCCCCTTACGTGGGCCCCTGGACCCCACGCCGACAAGTCCAGCGTTTTGTGCTCAAAGTCACACCGTCGGTGTCACCTAAACTACACCACTCAATGTTGTGTCAATTCAATTCCTCCCCCCCCCCCCCACCCATCCCATTATGAAAATTCTGGCTACACCACTGATGTGTTTAATGATAATTTTGCTGAGAGAAACTTAACTTTTAATTAAATAAAACAAAAATTTATTTCATCACATTTTGTCTTCATTTTTCATAAAAATGTAGGCATTTTATGCTTATTCTTTAAACATTTTAATTAACACTCTTAATTAATTCATTGAAAATTAATAAGTAGTTAAATGTTTGTATTATTTAAACATTCTAATGGAATTGCTTTTAATGGAACAAAATGCATAGTTTTAAACAATGTCATAGTAGACAACCCAAAATGAGAGGAATTTCAATTAATTTCATATGATTATTAATAGTGCTGTCATGGTTTGACGATTATCGCAATATTCCTTTTCCCACGACATAAATATGTCTATTATCACGATATCTCGTTTCCCACGACATGAAATATGACTCAACACATATCGCGATACCAGAAACTAATACTGAACTAAAAAAATTTCACCCAGCTAGGCGAGGCTATTTTGTATGTTACAATTCTAACGTTATGGTTGGTATTCAATCTAAAGTCAAGTTTAGGCCATTAAAAACATTAAAAATATTGCAAAACATTAAAAAAAACAATTAAAAATCATGCTCCTTTCACCCCACACTGGCACGCTCAGATGTAAGTTGGCAAAAAGAGCAAAAATTGGCCCAGAACATGCCTCTCGGGCTCTCACTTTGATGATTCATGGTCACGTTACCTGAATTACCAAACACATGCATGATGCGTGATAGTCACGCGATCATGTAGTCTGCTAGATCTACAAATCATTTTTTTTTTGCGTTTATCATAAAAGAAGTAACATTAGTGATATAACAATTTTGTCTCGTGAGTCAGTTTTCTTGAAAAGTATCAAGATATACCAATATATCGCGATATTTTTCTCCACGATAATCGATACATAAGAGCCATGTCGTGACAGCACTATTTATTAATTATCTTATCACCCACATATTACAAATATGTGGGGATGAGATATTGTAGTCACTTTGCTGTATAGGCAAAGAACTGCCTATACCTCCTATATTACATGGCCACCCCCCCCTTACCCCTTGATATTAGGGGGCTGGTGGGGCCCACCGGGTGTCTTATATGATGAACTCATAATTAGGGGTTAGTTTTTGGAACAGGGCAAAATTTGGTGATTTTTGCATCCGTCCGTGTGTTTGTGTGTGTGTGTGCATATGTGCATATGCAACAATTAATTTTGTGTCGCTTATAACTCAAAAAATGTAATACACACACACATGAACCAAAAATGGTGGGCGGGTACCCCTGGCCTGAGACTTTTGTCTCCGAGAATTTGGGGTACTAAGATCAAAGGTCACAGGTCAAATGGGACAAGTTTTTGGCGATGTCTGTATCTTTTCAAGGAATTACTTGGTATCTTTACAAATTGCATAGGTGGGTAGGTTTAACATTTTAACAAAACGTTAAAATAATTGGAGATCAAAAGGTCAAAGGTCATAAATAAGTGCTCTTTATGCAAAGTTTTGCGGATTCTTAAACTAAAAAAGTACAAGACCTATACCATCCCTATGATGTACCATGACACCTTGGTACATGAATTAGTGTCCCAGTATAGACTGGGGTCAAAAGGTCAAGGAGCTATTGACCTTTTTCACCATTTTCCCCTATAGTTATAGAATGGTACATGTGACATAAGCATGAATGGTGTCATACAGTAGGGTACAATAAATCTGAAAAGTTTCAGAAGTTAAGTCAAGGGTCAGAAGTCAAAAATGTGATTTTAGGGGGTAATTATAAATTAATTTGTACATTGAAATGTTCCCGTACACTCTGGGGTCAAAAGATCAAAGGGCTATTGACCTTTTTTCACCATTTTCCCTATAGTGATGGAATGGTAAATGTGACGTGAGCATGAATAGTGTCATACCGTAGGGTATGGTAAATGTGAACAATGTAGAAGTTATTTCAGTGATTAGGGTCAAGGGTCAGAGATCAAATATTTGATTTTACAGGAAATTATGTACTAATTTGTACATTTCTGCACCATTTTTAACTCGAAAAGTACAAAACCTATACCAAACTTATGTTGTACCATACCTTAATACATGAATGTGTCCCAGTAGATTCTGGGGTCAAAAAGTCAAAGGTCTGTTTGTACTCCCATGAGCAGCACAAACCATCAACATGCCTAAAGAAAGATAGCCAAGGATGTCTTAACATCTGCTTGTACTGGAGCTCACATGGGCAGTGCAATCCATCAAAAGGGGCAGTGCAATCCATCAAAAGGGGCAGTGCAATCCATCAAAAGGGGCAGTGCAATCCATCAAAAGGGGCAGTGCAATCCATCAAAAGGGGCAGTGCAATCCATCAAAAGGGGCAGTGCAATCCATCAAAAGGGGCAGTGCAATCCATCAAAAGGGGCAGTGCAATCCATCAAAAGGGGCAGTGCAATCCATCAAAAGGGGCAGTGCAATCCATCAAAAGGGGCAGTGCAATCCATCAAAAGGGGCAGTGCAATCCATCAAAAGGGGCAGTGCAATCCATCAAGAAGGCAGTGCAATCCATCAAAAGGGGCAGTGCAATCTATCAAAAGGGGCAGTGCTATTCATCAAAAGGGGCAGTGCAATCCATCAAGAAGGCAGTGCAATCCATCAAAAAAGGGCAGTGCAATCTATCAAAAGGGGCAGTGCAATTCATCAAGGAGGCAGTGCAATTCATCAAAAGGGGCAGTGCAATCTATCAAAAGGGACAGTGCAATCCATCAAAAGGGGCAGTGCAATCCATCAAGAAGGCAGAGCAATCCATCAAAAAAGGGCAGTGCAATCTATCAAAAGGGGCAGTGCAATTCATCAAGGAGGCAGTGCAATTCATCAAAAGGGGCAGTGCAATCTATCAAAAGGGACAGTGCAATCCATCAAAAGGGGCAGTGCAATCCATCAAAAGGGGCAGTGCAATCCATCAAAAGGGGCAGTGCAATCTATCAAAAAGGGCAGTGCAATCCATCAAAAGGGGCAGTGCAATCCATCAAAAGGGGCAGTGCAATCCATCAAAAGGGGCAGTGCAATCCATCAAAAAAAGCAGTGCAATCCATCAAAAGGGGCAGTGTAATCCATCAAAAGGGGCAGTGCAATCCATCAAAAGGGGCAGTGCAATCCATCAAAAGGGGCAGTGCAATCTATCAAAAGGGGCAGTGCAATCCATCAAGAAGGCAGTGCAATTCATCAAAAGGGGCAGTGCAATCTATCAAAAGGGGCAGTGCAATCCATCAAAAGGGGCAGTGCAATCCATCTAAAGTCACAGAGCAATGGTGACCCTGTTAGCTATTTCCCCCACTATGTTGTATGCTTAAGGTGATGAGATCTGCAACTCCATGGATTGCTTTCTTGTTAGCTATTTCCCCCACTATGCTGTGTGCTTAAGGTGATGAGATTAGCAACTCCATGGATTGCTTTCTTGTTAGCTATTTCCCCCACTATGTTGTATGCTTAAGGTGATGAGATCAGCAACTCCATGGATTGCTTTCTTGTTAGCTATTTTCCCCACTATGTTGTATGCTTAAGGTGATGAGATCTGCAATTCCATGGATTGCTTTCTTGTTAGCTATTTTCCCCACTATGCTGTATGCTTAAGGTGATGAGATCAGCAACTCCAAGGATTGCTTTCTTATTAGCTATTTCCCCCACTATGCTGTATGCTTAAGGTGATGAGATCAGCAATTCCATGGATTGCTTTCTTATTAGCTATTTCCCCCACTATGCTGTATGCTTAAGGTGATGAGATCAGCAACTCCATGGATTGCTTTCTTGTTAGCTATTTCCCCCACTATGCTGTACGCTTAAGGTGATGAGATCAGCAGCTCCATGGATTTCTTTCTTGTTAGCAATTTCCCCCACTATGCTGTATGCTTAAGGTGATGAGATCAGCATTTCCATGGATTGCTTTCTTGTTAGCTATTTCCCCCACTATGCTTGCAACTCCATGGATTGCTTTCTTGTTAGCTATTTCCCCCACTATGCTGTGTTTAAGGTGATGAGATCAGCAACTGCGTGGATTGCTTTCTTGTTAGCTATTTCCCCCCACTATGCTGTATGCTTAAGGTGATGAGATCAGCAACTCCATGGATTCCATTTCTTGTTAGCTATTTCCCCCACTATGCTGTACGCTTAAGGTAATGAGATCAGCAATTCCATGGATTGCTTTCTTGTTAGCTATTTCCTCCACTATGCTGTATGCTTAAGGTGATGAGATCAGCAACTCATGGATTGCTTTCTTGTTAGCTATTTCCCCCCACTATGTTGTACGCTTAAGGTGATGAGATCAGCAACTCCATGGATTGCTTTCTTGTTAGCTATTTCCCCCCACTATGTTGTATGTTTAAGGTGAGGAGATCAGCAACTCCATGGATTGCTTTCTTGTTAATTTTGTATTTATGTGTTTGTTTGTATTGTTATACAAATTATACACATTTTAGCTAGAATCTTACAACTGTCCGCTTAATTATTTATTTGAAGCACACTGAAATAATTTCAGGTTTGCACATTGACCCAATGAATCGTCTCACATTTCGTCAATGTTAATTCATTATTTAGGTGGTTTATTGTCTTCAAATGCTAATTTTATACATTGCTAAAGCTTATTTGCTACGAACAGTTTATTTAGTTTCAAAAGTGCATTTAAATCAAATTTAGCAATTTTTACATTAAAATGCATTTGTCCCAATTTTCTCAATTTAATGTATGTTATGATTTGTTACACTTTAACTCTATCATTAAAGGATTAGTTTAGTGTTCAAGCATGGTCATCTTATATAAAAGAGGACTTCAAAAGAAACAAAATGGTAAAGAAAGCATCCGTTAAGGAGATATCTAAGTTTAAAGTTTGGTATCATTTGTGTAGGCACGGCTGAAATCAGACTAGTTGTGATGTCATAGCCTCAGATTCCGCAGTCTTAATGTATTCTATCATATTTTGTGCTGTGATTTTGTCGCTTTAATCCATGGGATATGTCAAGAAAGTAGTAAAACTAAATTTAGGAAGGGTATTTATAATATACCACCTGAAAAAAGTTTGTGGAAAAATAATTTACATAGTGAAAAAATTAAATAGACTTTCTTTAAAATACATAAAGACTCTAAGAAATCTGAGGCTGTGACATCACAATTAGTCTGATTTCAGTCGTTTCTACACAAATGATACCAAACTTTAAACTTGAATATCTCCTAAATGAAATAAGAATTTGCAATGCTTTCTTCACCATTTTGTTTCTTTTGAAGTACTCTTTCATAAAGATAGACATGCTTGACCACTGAACTGATCCTTTACATGTATTTCTTTAACGATATCATATTTTCAATCATTTATTTTTTTAAGTTGAAGAGAATATTATACAGAACAAGAAAATACTTGATATCAGGGGTAAAGTAACATGTCCAAACATGAGTTAAGTTTTAAAAATGCTTAATTCTTCAAAACTGACGGAAATTTGGCCACATGATTCTTTTTTTTTTAATTGTTCCTACAACTACCATCTTTCATTTAATCTTATTAATAAACAGTTAGATGCCACTTTGCATATTTTCACTATAGCCTCCCTACCTACATGTGCACATTTCTGATTACCTGAACATTGCATGGTCCTGCCTATGATACAATACACCAATAAAACAACATCAATCAAATGCTGAAGGTATACTAGAAACAAAGGAGTATATAAACTTGCCCACAGGAAGTCAGATATGGCTGGTGAAAGGAAGTAAAGAGTCTGTTGCCAGGAGATAATGACTAGCTTTCCTTTTACATGTACAGCATTACAAGAAAAACAAAATATGCATAATTGTGGAGACTCGGTACAAACAGTTCATCAAAATGTTGATTCAGTTTTACCAGCTATTATTGACAATTCAAAGACATGGAGAAGTCTTAGGACAATTGATGATGATGACAAAACTGTTATGGGCCTTCCTATTCTGGAATGATCAATTTGCAGAAGAAATATCCAGCTAACACAATGTCAGGTACACTTTTGGAAGCAATCACTTAAAACAGTCATCAACTTATAATGTCAGATCTTTCTCATTTTTTAATACAGAGACATGTTTTTTTTCCTTCTTAGACATTGTCCAGAAAAAATGACAAACACAGATCTCTTTTAAACTTTTGCTATCTCCTAAAGTAAAGTTAACATCTTGTAAGCAGTAATTTGTTGATCAAATTGTAATCCCGTTCAAGTAATACAGTTAGTTTTAGTGGACCTCTTTTACTGTACATTTTCCATGTCTCTAAACGATTGAATAGTCAAGAATTGTGAAACTGTTGAATCATCATCATCTTACATTCTACGCTTGTTCTCTTGGATTCTGGAGGGCAACCAACCGTGTCCTTTTACTTGGTGCATTTTCTTTGTACAGACTGAACATGTTCTATATACTGAGTCATATTTAATCACCTAAAATCCTTATATCTCACATTCATCAATCTGCAACAATTACAAACCTTCTTTTTTGAACAAAACGCAATGATGCAGTTACAATTAAACAAACTATTTTGCATTGGAAACTACTTCATATAAAATTTCAAATTTAGAGAGCTCAACCTTAAATGCTTTAAACTCAATTTCAGCTCATCAAAGCTTACAAAATGCTCATTAGTTACAAGCCATTCATTATAAAGAGAATAATTGCTTTTTTTTCTGATAAAGGGCTGTACAGACATAACATACTTAATACATTTTGTACTTATATTTGCTTGACTCGGATGCAAAGCATTTTTTAAACAGTACAGTAAATGTGCCATAGTGATTGCAAGTTGAAATGTTCCAGAAATGATTCAATTAAATAAAGTTGAGATCTTTGTTTCCCACCCATTACCATTAAATTCATCATTTTAGATGTACAACTAAAAGATCTCTCCAAGCTGGCCTAATATTTCAAAAGAGTACATGATAAAAGACTAGATGTCTAACAAGCCAGTGTGCATAATATCTTTCTTTTGAATACAAGAACATCCTTTAAAATATGGCTGTCGGGCATTTAATTTATTGCATGGATAATTTATTGCATGGATAGTAACAAAGAAAGCAGTGGCATCTCAGGGGCGGCAGGGGATTATCCTCCTAAAATATCATATCCCCCTCCCCTCCCCCTCCCCCGAAAAAAAAAATCATCTTCAACTTCTGCAAAATTTTCATGAATTTTAAGGAAATCCTTATCGATTTTCGGGAAATCTCCTTTATTTTGGGAAAAATTTCTTTCATTTTCGAGTAATCTTCAATTTCTGAGAAATTTTCTTCACTTTTCAGGAAAGTTCTTCACTTTCCAGGAAAGCACTGTCAATTTCGAGAAATTTTAGGAACTGATGCAAAATCGAACAAAATTTCCAGCAATTTTACACATTTTTCCTAAATCTTATTTTAATAATTTTACTTTGTCATTGAAATAAAGCATGCATGCAACCGGGAAATATAAACCCTTTCCAGGGTGGGCCCTAACTCCTATGCCTCTGTCCTCCCTAATCTGAAACTGGCCTTCAGTGTTTTTTAGGGGGGAGGGGCTAAGCCCCCTCAAAACAAAAAGCTAGACACGCCCCCTAAAGAAAGAGAACACAGTGATGTAGGTTTTAATTCATTTATTATCAAATAAATACAATAAATAAAGGCGATCTGCAATTTGGTTCTCCTGAAATAAATCCTACCCACCCAAAATTTGACAGGTTGCAAGATTACAGTGACCGTAATCTTGATGACGGTAAAGATGACTGTAGTTTACGCTATAGCCACTACATGGCTGCTAAACAGTAGTGCCTTTTGAGTGAGGTGTTTATGTAGCCTCTTTTCATTTCAAATTTTGAATACTGCTCTCCTTCACTATCCCTTTGTGACTCTTCAACAAATATTTTGGTGTAATAAATATTTTCTATTAAGTTTCTAAAACAGTAAAAAAGTCTAAATGATATCATTCTTCATATCACGTTTTAGACCTGGCTATTAAAATATCGGACTGGTACCGAAACTTTTTATCTGCATTCTCAACGTTGCCAATTTACATAATTTTGGCAAATAAAAATAAAGCCAGAAATTTCTGAATTAGCATTGCTGAAATTGATTGTAGCATAATAAGCATTAAAATACAACCTTAATAAATATCATTTAACTTGAAGTCAATATTCTCTTCATTGAGTAAATTCAAATTAAAAATATAATTCTCAATTAAAAGATGTCGGATTTTAAGCATGGAGTTCACAATACTAGTCCTGTTGCGTCCTGAGGGCCATGACAGAAAAAAATGATGATTAAGAAAAACCCTTATCAAAAAATCTTCCACCAACACTTAAGAAATTAAGCAAATTTTGAGATGCAGTTACAGCTTTATTAATCAATTATCAGCTTTATTAATCAATTATCAGCGTTTCAGATCTCAAAGAGGTTGCATGGTTCTCTTCCTCCCAAAACAAATGCGTCTTCATCTGATAATTCTTAAGTAAATACTGATCTTGAAACAACGTGAACAGCCCATCATTAGTCAGTTATCTCAATTTAATTGAAACATACATTGAGTGTATGTTAAGATACTTTTGTTGCACCATTCAAAAACTAAGGACATCTAGAGGCAACATGGGCTTAATTGGTTTAAAATTTGATCTAAACTATTACAAACAGCAAAATATTGCATTCAAATTGGTTAAAAATTGACCCCAATTTACAGCATTTTTAATTCTTAGTTGTTATTGTGCAATAATGTGTGACATCAATGGGGGACGGATCCTTCAATAACTTTTGTAAAATGTTTGTTTTTTATTTCTTTGTCAATATTGTCTGAAATATAGAACTGGACTTCAGACATAATTTGATGAAACTTTGTCACACCCCAAATCATCATGTATCTAGAAAAGACATTCTGAAATTCACAAGTAGCTGAATTTGGATAACAGAATTTAAAGAATTATATGCAGATTTTGAGATGTGTTCCTCTTAGTATATCACAAATTCCGGACAAATTAACAATTCATAACACTTTGTTCAGTCATAACTTGAAAACTAAGCTAACACTAAAGCTTTTCACGAATTTTAAAAAGTATTCTACTCAGAATTCCATGCTCTTTTACACATCTTAAATCTGCTAGATGTCCTTTAACACTTCCATTCCTTTACAATATTTCAGTTAAATAAATTACAAGTTGTTGAAAAACACAACCCTTGCAAATTTGTTGTACAGCGTGGACACTATCTTTGTACTAAAATGAAGTATAGTAGTCTTAACAAATTTCAGAAAAAGGTACAAATCAGACCCACCAGTGAATTTTTCAAAGTATTAATACCCTTATGGGTTGAGATAGGGTTAGTGGTCTCTCCAACAAAAATGGAAGACATGACATGCCCGGAACCTCACACATTTCAGCAGCCACTTCAATAAAGCAGGCAGTCTTGTGGGTCATGATGAACATGGACTTATTATCACGAAAACATGTTTTTGATACAAAGTTCAGTGAAGAACAATGGAAACATTACATTCCAAACCTTTAAATGATATTTATGTGAAAAATATATATTATCAAAATCACCGGGAATTACTTTGCTTTGTCCATCACCCTTTGCGCAAAAAGTAATTTGGAATTTGGATGGGAATATTTATCACTTTTTTTTAATTACTGGTACCTCTCGAGTGATTTAACATTTGAGACATCACTCTTGTTTATAACACATACAAACAGCTTGTTCATATTCCATAATTAACACACTACTGTGCACAGATTGTTGCCGCATTGTAATCCTCACCTTCAAGCATCAATCAAACTGAGCCCATCTGTTATGTTCCAGCTTCGCAACAATTCACTCATGTCCAAATATGAAGCTAGCCTTTCCAGCGATAGAGCAGGGGAGTTATGAGAAGGGAGTGCTACTATGGAAACCCTGGTGTGAGTAGTAACAATGAGAACACGTGTTCATGGATATGTACTTGGGTCTGTTATATCAGGGAGTTGTCATACTAACTTCATCTGTTCATAGCCTATTTACAAACTATTTCTAATATAATTTTCTACAAATTCCACAAATTTTTCAGTAATTTCAAATTTAGCAATATTTCTTCATTAGAAAAAACTTGTGATGAATTAATTTAAATAAATTAACTGCAGAAGATAACAATTTACTCTTCTAACAATTATTTCTGCACATTCAGTTGCGTAGAATTCAAAGAAACCTTGCAGAAATTTATGTGAATACAGCTTTTCATCAATAATAATTTCATTATGTTAGATTTAGAGACCTACAAACTACTAACTACAGTTAGTTGCTTTTATCTTTTTCCATTTACGATTAAATTAAAGCTTCCACACACACTACGTTTAGTTTCTGTGCTGATTTTTTTTCTTCAACACTACATTTGGTTTTTGCGCTGATTTTTTTTTTCTTCTGCAAAATGTAGGCACTATGAATAGTATGAAGAATATCTCAAGTTAGGTTAGATAATTGCCTCCCTACATTATGTGAATTTGTAGAAAAAATCTATAAAAGACAACACGATTGGCTGATTAATAAGGCTTGTCCCGAGAGGGACAGCATAAGAATGGATGGTGCTAGAGAGGTTAAATTATTTCCAGTAAGCAAAAGTTGCAATGAAAGAGGATAAATTAATATCGTGTATGGAGGGGAGGACTGATTTTTGAGTCAGAGAAGATGGTGTTGCCCTTGGAGGTTTCAATCATATCTAGAAGAATAGCTTACAGTTTAACAGAGAAGATGGATTCGTTGTTAAATGAGGTTGCAGGAAATGGTGGCAGCTGCCGTTATGTATGTTTAGAGCCATCTGTGTAAATTAAGATGAACATAAGGCCACTTGTTCTGATTTGTGGAGGTTTTGATTGAGCAATGGGATTTTTGGTATTCAAAGGACATTGTGGGTACAGGACAGAGACCAAAATAATTCAAAATTGGAGGTCAACGACCATTAATGAGCTTTTAATGGGAAAAAAGAAACATCCTGACACAATCCATGAAGTGATCAAGGGCAAAATCTGTTGTGTGCATTTGTTACTCCAAAAAGAACAATAGCCACAAACACTTTGTAAATTTATTTTAAAAGACTGTAGTGGTCGAATTTTCCACTGTTCTGCTGTTCTGAGAACAGCGCTTTTTATGCAGGAACAGTGAATTTCAAACATCAGATATAACATCATTGGTCAATTACTTGATTTCTGTTCAAAAAATGCATTTTGTCAAACAATATTATCATCAAAATAATTTCTTTTAGTAAGAACAAGCTTTTCCCACCGCGCCTGCAATTGTCAGCACATTTAATCACGAATACACGAATGCAAGGCTGAATACACGAATGCAAGGCTGAGTGTATGTGTATGACTATGCAACTGGGTGCAACATCATGTAAATACTAAAAACTGACTGAAGTAGAGTTAAGCCGCCCGTTTTAAAGAAAAGATATTTATCCCATTATCAGCAAAAAGTTGGGACAGTAATATCTCATCCAAAAAGTATTATTTGAGAAAGTAATGTTCCATGGAACAGTAGCCAAAACTTTAAATTTAAATCCCTGAGTAACCCGACGATGCACTTTTTGACACCACAATGATGCATAGAGTATAAAGCATTGGCAATAAAGGTTGCAGAGTGCAGGTACCATTGACTCAATGAAAGTTTGAAGATTGCTTAATAAAGAACAGCTTGAATTTTATGAAGGCTTTTTTTCAGTTTCTGACTAATATAAGTTTTAAAATCAGTGTCTTTTGCAGCTAAATGTTGATCACGCAATGGTTTCAAAGCAACTTGATCAAAACATACATCAACTTTAGACAAAGGAGGACTATTCCAGTGGTGCTATCACTGATCAATTTTTAAATGAAAATTAAAATAACTGTTTGTTTGTTCGTTTGTTTGATGAGGGCTTAACTGCACCACAACAGCGAGAGTCAAATTGTGCCTGAGAGGTTAGATCATTCCAGACTGTAGGAAGAACAGAAAACAGGAGTCTGAGAGAAGTATGGGGCTGAGAGCCAGGAAGCTGGGATTGAAAGAGGAAGTACAGGGGTGTAAAAAATGGTAAACGTATGTAGAGGGGGTGGTAACTGTAAAACCACAATTTCTTTATCAATTTGGATGGAATACATGTTTTTACATTGCTTTGTTTGACTATGAATTCTCAAAGTTCTTGTGGAGGGTGTGTGATATGAAATCATCTATATGGTATTATGATGGTTGCAATCCATATTGGGGCACACCTTTTTCAAAACAAGAGTATCTCTACCAATTATACTATAAACTTATGTATACCTTTCTAAATTAGACGGCAAAACATAACAAATAAACTTACCCAAATTTGAAACATTTTAGACTTCTTCCTTTGAACTTTTGAAGAGTATCTTTAGAACGTATTAGAATAATCCTCTTAATTCCAAACACTCTCAGGACTGAATAAGACTGTGAGAAAATTTCATCACAAACTTCCAAATTTCAAAACACTCTGAAGTTGACTTAGCCTATTGACTTTTATCACCCTCTTACTACATCACACTGAGATTGTTACCACAAAACAAAATGGCTGTAAGCAAAATGTTGATTACTTTTAACACAAAATTGTTACTGGACAATTTCCTGGTACCATTACATTACTCTACACATATTAGAAAGCTTAAGATTAAATATGGCTGCCAGGTTGCCATGAACCAATGACGCATTTGTATGTGCGTCGTTTCAATGGTACTTACTACCTGTATGTATACGCACACAATAATACAGAATATCCTGTGAAAGAACCTATACACAGGAAACTGATTCCATGGACAAAGAGGAAGTAATAAAGCACAAATTTATTCAGATTATTTTTTTGATGCAATTTCACAAAACAAAGAGATGAAGATACAAACTAAAAAAACACCGCCAGCAAGATATTATATCAAAATACATCAGCTTTACTTTTAATACTAGCACAAAAATATTCTGCTATAGTTAGACTTGGAGGACATGTACTGTGGGACATGGTTCTGTTCTGTCTTAATTTATTATCCAATAAGGAAAGAGCTTCCATCTGCTTTAGGGGTTGGGTACCAGCAGTTTTCCCTTGATGAGCTGTCTGTTGCTATAGCTACCAGATACTCATCAAATGTGATATCTGTCCAACCTAGAGTTAGGAGTGATGTGTAAACTAATGCCTTAATCTGTTCCATGATTATCCTTTTCAAACAAAGTGTGTGGAGGAAGATTTTACTGATTAAAAACCTTCATTGGAGCAATCCTCCATTTCTTGAAGAGTGATTTAGGGCTTGACGAAGTAGTACCTTTCATTAATGCATCTTTCTTTGTGTAATTGAAATTACAAGCATTGTGCAATGACTTCCAATGCATTTCTAGGACTGGTTGTTGGTTTAATTTTCATATAAAACTTGATTACACCTCAGCTTCCAACCAACACTCAGTCAGATAACTACAATCATGGACAAAATTGTTAAAACACTTTCTGCTGAAAAATTGTGCAAACAAAAACACACAATGTCCCCCACACCTCTGTTCAATGTTGGGAGCTGAAATTTGAGCGTCCATGGTCTCTTAGATGCCCTTCCGACCAATTTTCCCCAACGTTGAATTGGGGGGGGGGATTTGTACAGGCATGAGGTAAGGGTGGGTGTTTGTAATCTTTTTTTAATTTTTTTCATATCTGGCATGGTGACATATTTCTTACCATTTTCTGTTGTCGTAGGTTGAAATACATCTATGTTTGGACCTATGAATATGACCTGGTTTTTGTCCAGCGCCATTGCTAAAAAATAGTGTGAAATGTTTAATGTTCCAATGATTTTTGTCCAAGATTGTAGGTTGCATGACAGGAAATCCCACAGATTATCCTCTGGTTCAAGACCTGAGCATCATGGGACATCCAGAAGAATTCAGAAAATCAAGGTCACAATTTGGAAGTCACAGGAGCTGTAAGCCATTCTTTGACCTTTATTTCACCCTGGAGATGTGCTAAACATGAAATTTGATACTAAACTTACAAAAATCTACATCATAAAGCTGTTATATTGATTAAGCCCTTTAAACCTTTTACAGAGATAAATGTGGAGGTAAGACTTACTGTGAACATTGGTGAAATTACAGCAGTCCCCAAAGAGCATACCTTAGTATACCTGTATAACCAGAGATATAACTTCTGGTATAATGAAGATTAGTGAGATTAAAAATATATCAAGATGTCTTTAAAAGCATTATCTTTCTGTTAGCATACTTTGCCATCACAGATGAAAACAAAATAAGATAAAACCTACAAATAATTAAGTCTCAATAAAATTCTAAATCTCTTTGCACAAACAGTTACCACATTTAAGACTGTGTGTATTTCATGACACATTTTTTTTTGTGTCAATATGTTATGTTAGGCCTACTCAAAACGGTTTTAAAAAATGTACGTTGTTTCCTTGTTTTGAGCTCTAATTTTCATTATCAAGATGTGAGTCACATACAGTGCATGACATAATCAATGTGTGTTTATGAAGTAAAACCTGTGAAGGAGAAACTTTCAGTGGGTAGAACTTAGAGGCAGCTAAATGTTGTATCTATTTTAGCACAGTGATGTGCGAGTCATCATGATTAACCCATAAAGAAAGTTATCCTACAATACATAGTTAATATTCAAGAACAGTAATACAAAACAGTATGTACGGCATCATGACAAACCTCAATTGCTGAAGAACCGCAACTTAGAATACTGACCAACCTAACATGCTCAACAACATTGGGAACAGTGTTCACATTAAGATGCGGGATTGCGGGATTCCCGCAAAAAAAATTAAACCCCCAACCCCAAAAAAAGAAATTGTGAGGGGGGAAATTCACACATAAGAAAACTGAATGACCCCAAACTAAAACAGTATGATATTTTTCACACAACTACTTCATACTTAACAGTTGTAATGCTACAGCTTAGGCCATGATCGTTGAAGCATAGATTTAATTATAAAACGCGCTGAAATGTCTTAAAAAGAAAACCAGAACCAAAAGGTTTTGTGGTTCCGATTTTTTTTCATGCTGACTGATTTTGTATTAATTGTTGTCATTGCATATCATTAAATATTTGAGATATTGTGTTTACAAGCTCTTTCAGCAAAATCATATTAAGCCCCTCACACTATGCATATTAATAAAGTTTAATGTTTTTTATCAAACGAACACGTACAAACTAGCTGAAATCATAATTCTACAAAATATGAAAAAAACAGAAATGTGATTGTTAAAATATGAGCATTTCAAGATTTTTGCATTAAGCCCGCCCACTAATTAAAATGCATGACATCACCACCAAAAACAATAGGTCACATCTACAGACCATGGGCTATCTGTGTAACGCACATGACGTAAATCCAGTTTGTCCTTTTTGAGATACCATGTTTACAAGTCTTCTTAGCAAAACCAAAATAAGCCCCGCCTACTACACATATTAATGAAATTAAACATTTCTATACAATGACAAATACACACTAGCTAACATAATTATACTGAATATGAAACAAATCAGACATGTGATTGTCAAAATAAGAGCATTTTAAGATTTTTTATATTAAGTCCATCTACTCATTAATATGCATATCACCACCAAAAACAATAGGGCAAATCTACAGACCATGGTGTGTACCACATATGACATGAATCCAGTTTACTGTACTTGAGATACCATGCTTATAAGCTCTTTTCAACAAATCATGTTAAGCCACGCCTACTATGCATTTTAAAGAAATTTAACATTTTTGTACCATGATCATGTACACACTAGCTAACAGCATAATTACACCCAATACAAAACAAAGCAGACTTACAGTTGTAAATATATGAGCATTCCAAGTTATTTACATTAAGCCCCTCTTACTAATTAATATACTGACATCACCACCAAAAACAATAGGGCACATCTACAGGATCATGGGCTATCAGTGTACCACATATGACATGAATTCAGTGTGTCGTTCTTGACATATTGTGCTTACGAGCTTGCTGTCACAGACATATACACATACATACATACATCCATACACATCCATACATACATACATACATACATACACACACATATACATACATACATACCTACATACATACATACATACATACATACATACACACATACATACACACATACATACATACATACATACATACATACATATATACACATGCCAGCATGACTACATAGGTTCCTTATGCTATTAGCATTGAAACCAAAAAAAAGAAATTAAAAATATGTTTCTACACCCAACACTGGAAAAACTTTGATGTCAGTAGGCAAAAAGAACTAAATATCAGGCCCAGTGCAGGTTTCTCACTCCGAGTGTCCGATGTTCACGCTGTCTGTCATTGGTGTTATGAAACATGTGATGAACGTGATGAAATACAACACGTAATAGTGACGCGATCACGTCGTCTGCTAGATCTAGATAATATAGAGTGTGTTTGCATGTGATGTACGGCATACAATAATGGGAACGATGCGACTTATAACACAATGTACTGCAGTTAAGTTGAATTTTACTAAATAATAACTATCAGTTTCAAGGTTTTTTTTTACTGATGCAAAAGGAAGGCAATGAGGGAGAAATGCCTCTGCTGCAACTAACTGAATAAAGAACAAGTATAGTTTACCTTTCCAGATTGGTGTTATGTTTAAAAAGTTAATTTATTTTTATCGATCTACAATAAAAAGACACATAAGCAATACTTACCTTTAGTTAAGTGAATTTATTTAACTTTTCTTTCTCTTTTGCATGATACATGTATTAATTATGAACCTGTTTTTACCCACAGTTACTTTTAAGATTTCAGCATGAAACATTAGTGAAGGAATTGCTTAGCAATAAGTTATAACATGCAGTTTTTAACCCATTATTTTCAGAATGGACGAAAAAGAATCATTTCTCAATTGATGATCATGTTTTTGCCCGTCAGGCTCTCATTCACATATCTTTTGTAATCTAACATGTATAGCCTACTTTGTAGTTTGCATTAATTGGGTCAAACATAAGAGCTGATATAGCCTACTTAACTGCATTTATTGCTTTATAAGGAACGACATGCTTTGTGTGATAAAAAGAAAGTTAAATACTCCATACTTACAATTAAGCTCACAGGGTCTAGTTATACATTTGTTGAGAAATAGATTTAATCAGCCACATATTATTTTGCTATACCCCTCCCCCTCTCCCCACCCCTTCCCCGTTAAAAATGGTCTTGAAAAATTGTTGGCCAATCCATCCCATACAGCCGTAGGCCCAAATACAGCCGTAGGCCCAAATATGCATGCAGTGTGTGAGATCTGCACTGTTAATAAAATTAGACAGATAGATGAAATGTCTGACTGTCTGAATGTGTAAATTGTTATTATACATTCCTGTGTAACTTACAAGGTGTCCATGAATTGCTTTAGTTAGTCTCAGTCATATGCATATGTGAAAAACCGCAGCAAATATTCAACACTACAAGAACAATAAAAAAAAATCATTTTGTACACTTCAGTAAAACTTTCATAGCTATTTTTCAGATTTTAGTTACTCGCCAAACTATTTTTCAAAAACCAAAAAGTATTTCCCATGCACCAGTTGTATGGTGCACCTAATGTATTAATTATCTTTTTAATGGTAAAATAACAATTTAATTTCATTCAACAGCATTTTTTTTTCTTTTTGTGTTTTTATACATTTTGTAGGGAAGAAAATAAGAGAAATCCTTAGCAATAGGCTATAGGACTATCTACTATACTGCCCCATTTTTTCTGAACCAGTTATGAAAAAAGCACATAAACAAAGCAAGATAGTCATACATTCTGACGTTTTCGAAATACGAGCGTGTAGTGTAAAAATTTAACAGCTGCATGGTGGTGAGCATACACGCGCGATGATAATTTTATTTCCTTCTTTTATGTGACGTGGGCATGACACTTATTTATGTAACTTTACATGTGATATTTTGCTTGTCTGCAATTTCTGGTTAAGATGCTGGAACATAAATGATGTAGTAGCTCAATATAAGTTTTGTGGCTGGGTATAAGACTGTTTTTATTGGTGGGGAGTTACAATAGGTAGGCTTGGGTTGATAAAACAGGAAAAGAATACAAGTTTGATTAGCAGTGGCGCAACAAAAGGTTTTGGGATGCCCGGAAGGGTGGGTAAACCTTACATGGCTTGGGCAAAATTGATTTCGGACTAGCCTCTAACAATGACACTGCAATATCTTTATTATGAGACCTAAAGCACCAGAGGTGTCAGAAGGAACTCTGGGAAACTGAGAGAGCAGAAAATCAAGTTATGTGCATTTTTGGACAGCAATCGAGCTGCACTTTTCATTTAAAAAAGGGGCATTCTTCTCAGTTGACAGTTTTTGTTGGTCACTTTTGACTTTCTCACACTTTTAGTTGGCAAATTCCGCCTAAAGGTTCAAAGATTGGGGAGCCAGGACCAATGTTGACAATTACCAATCAGGTGAACAAGTAAAAGGCTTCTTTTTAAAATTGCTGCTTAGGTTTAGGTTTACAAGGTGTATAACATCCCAACAGAAGTGCAATGGAGTATTTGAGAGAGAGAGAGTTGAACACACAATTACAATTACGGGGTCGTCGCCTGCTTGTTCGGTTATGATAGTACAAATGCTATCACGAAACGCTTAATACGACCCGGACGAGAACACAGGTACGACGTACGGACAGACATAACATCGACAACCAAGTCAATGTCCACAGCCTTTGATAACCAGTTGTGGTGCACTGGCGTGTCTACCCACCCCAGGCTTGAACCCAGGGCCTCGTGGTCTGTAGACAGGTATGATAACCGCTACACCACAGTAGGTAGATATGGAGTATTTACATCAAGACGCTGTTTTATTAACCAGTCGTGGAGCAATGGTTGGAGACCCACGGGAATCGAACCCAGAATGTTAAGATTGGAAAGTTGAAGCTTTACCGCACTGCCATGGAGGTCTGCTTGGATTAAAAAATTATTGGGGTCATACTTCCTCCCACCACGGCCCTCGGTGTCAGTGCTTCTGGTAAATTGTTATGCTTGAATTATGTCAAATAAATACTAAATGTATGTGACAACCTCTATGTAGTTTGTAGTATTTGTGAGTGAGTAGTTATCTCTTTGTTTTCAAGCTTAAAGAATGACCTAGAATATCTTCAACACCTCTAGTTTCCAGATCGGTCCACCCACAAGATCCAGAACGGTCCACCTACAACTATCAAAGGGCAACTCCTGCCCCTGTCCGCACAATTTCAAAAGGACACATTCTTCCCCTTACTCTACGGCCAGGGACAGTGCCCCCCTTTGCCATCGTAGTTCCGACATCGCTGCAGAGGCCAAAATCCCTTACGGGCGTGCAGGATTCTAGTTGCCCCACTGCGTATGGGAGTTGATATCATTTGAATATGTTAAAACTCTTTTTCAATTAAGCTTAAAAAAGCTTAGCCTCAACATCTGCATGATACAAGTTTTATTAACAATGTTTGCTTTTAAGTGATATAAAAATCATAAACAGACATACCAACAGCAAAATACTTTTGTATAAAATCAAGATGGATTTTAATCCTTGCAACAAGACATGATTTTAACTATTGATAATGTATTAGCCATTCTTAGCAAATAAATCAAAAAATCACAATTAATCAATAATAGCATCTAGGCCTAATAGCATCACACAAGTACACTTCCAAGTGACAATCATTATAACAAAATATAACTAAAACGATCTTTAAACTTTCTTTTGAAGTCCTCTTTAATATACTGTAAGTTGATAAGATTACTTAGATATAATATCCATCACAGATAACGGTGATTTTTCCGAAAAAGGAAGAAAATGTTCCTATAATCGAAAGAATTTGTCCAGAAATGTAAGAAATTACCCCAGAATTGGCCAAAATTTCCCGAAAGTGAGGACAATTTTCTGATAATAAGCAAAATGTTCAAAATGAGCAAAAATTTTAAAAATAAGGAAATTTTCCAATAATTAAAAAAAAAAAAAATCTGGAATTTAAAAAAATACAAAAATAAAAAGAATATTTTCTGAAAATGTTCTGAAATTCAAATAAAATTGTCTGGAACTGAAGAAAATTATCCCCAAATTGGCCAAAAAACTCCCAAAAATAAGCAAGATTTTCTGAAAATGTGCAAAATTTCCCGAAAACTGAAGAAAACTACCTGAATATGAAAGTAAATGTTCTGAAAATCAAAGAAAATTGGCCGGATATGAAGCAAAATTTCCGAAAAGAAACCAAAAGTTACCCAGGGGTGGGGGTTGTTATCCGAGGGTGGAGGGCATATAGGAAGTCAAAAATGTATTTAAAAGGTCCGTTTTGTTTATTGGCAACCCCATTCCCACCCCACCACTAAGAATTTCTAATAGTCTGTAGCCTTGCAAACAAACAAGTTACTGTGTATAAGATTACTGCAAGCCAGGTCATGTATCTAATGCGATCTCAGGGGAACTCAAGCAAGGTGTTTTTATCAGTGAATTATTAACACTTTGGCCTGTTTTAAGAGAGATTCAATCGTTAAATAATCCATTTAAGCTATTTAGCCATTCTTGACTTTTAGTAGGTTTTTTTAAACCCAATTTATATCCCAAATCAGCTATCAACTACAAAAGTTATACACCAATTGGGAGAAATCTCAAATGGGATATCACGCCCAATTAGCATATGTGCAAGATGGTATTTTAACACTCCAGCCAATGAAACCATAGTTTTCTTTCACTTGGAGATGATCGGTGATATTTTCCGAGCCAATGTCATTTAGAGCTGTTAACATTTAGGGATTTTAGTAAACGTGTACATGCCAAAAAAGCGAGCTTGTATAAATTACACGTGTTTATAGTGCAGTAATTTTCGGAAATACACAAATTTTCGGAAATACACCAAAATTGTTCCAAATTTAATTGTAAAAAATTGCGCAACCAGTATAGCAAAAGTATCGACTCGATTGTGCAAATAGACGCTGGAATTTTGCTTTCCAAATCGTAAAAAGTTTACTACTACAGTATAAATCATCATTTTGATGGAAAATGTGCATGGAAATTCAGTTTAGAAAGAATAGAGATTACTTTCTTTTAATGTCATTTAAACTCAACATCGCGCAACTTTTTTGCCAAACTCGCTAGGGCTTTCAAAGTTCCAATGTGAAAATTATGCAAACTACTATAATACCTCGCCGTAAAACATTTCAAAACTACAGTACTACCCCCAGAAGTTATGAAAATCGGTCTTCTTAAAAAAATGGCCGCCATCTTTGCGAAGCACCTAGAATTTCAGCTCTGTCAAAACCTTTTTATGTTTGTTTACTTTGCAATATTTTTTCTTTCTTGCAAAATTTATTTTGACTCATCAGGTAATATTAACATGTAAATGTACTGATTGTCACGATTGATGTATTTTGACCGTGTTTGTTGGTCGATTTAACAGCTTGTAAAATGCCTTGATTGAGTGGGATTAAAGCCTTACATTATAGCCTATTGTTATTTTCACTGTTTTACTGCTGCACATTCAAGGTGCATTTCACAAGTTAGCCTATTAGATTTCAGCGAAATCAAAGTGCAAAATATCGGCATTCATAGGTGATTACTGCACATTTGTGATTTTACATTTAAAAAGGATTATGCTAATCGGGTTTACAGTTTGTAGAAAGTTATTGGTTGGAATTTTGTCAGCTGAATGTGTGTGTGATTTGAATCATGAATGATCATATTGATTTTCAACGGCAAGACTGACTATGAAAAACGATTACTCGCAATGAAGTATTTAGTAAACGTTTGTTTACAAGCATTTGCGAGCGTGTAGCTTGTACACAATAAACAGTCACAGCTCTCATGTTATTATATATGCTAAAATCCTTCAGATTGCGCCAAGTGAAACCTGAGTATTTGAAAGATTTTAAGTGAATTTTGGAAAGAATTCGTTAAAACTACCCAACAATATGAAATGTTATTGCATCAACATATCCATCTATTTAGCCAAACATAGCAACACAGCAAAATATTTAGAAGACACAGGATATGATAAACGCTGTAAAAATCTGAACGTATCCAGGCTCTTATGTTAGTCATCACATAGGCTCAAATCCCTTAACCCTTACTCTACCAGCACTTTTTTGAAAATGCGCCTGGGAGGTGGGGTCGCAGATGGGGCACCCAAACGGGATAATATCGTTGCGTGGTAGAGTAAGGGTTAAGCACATGCTGATTATTGAAGGGTCCTTTGTCTTCCGAGCAACAATTGGGTTTGTTCCACTTCAGTGACCTTGTGGGCCGCCCACTGAGACCATGTTGCCTGTCTTTTGAGTTGGCACACTTGTCGCGGGTTGATTAACCCTTACTCTACCAGCACTTTTTTTTAAACGTGCTTGTGAGGTGGGGTCGCAGATAAGGCATTCAAAACTGTAATAATATCGCCGCATGGTAAAGTAAGGGTTACAGGAATGATGAGCTAAAAAATTGAACCTTGGTGCAAACCTGATTGGGAATATCATTCTATGATTAGAGTGGCAATGAGAGTAATTCCAGTGAAGTGTTTTCCTAAAATAGCACTTCCCTGGTAATACTGCCATGACTTACACTGAGAGGACAACACCTACTATCCTGATATGATTTTCATAATTTAGTCTCTGATACTAAAAAATATTTTCACCATCTTCATCCCTCTTTTCCATTCCATCTTGCTGTCACAATTGTCTCCATCTTACAAGCCTACAAATGCTGGCTGTACATACAGTATACTTAAAACAGGTGAATGAAGGTGACATACATGCCAATAAATGTTTTTATCTTACCTGTATGGGTGCTCCTCAGACAATTTACTTCTTCGTATCTGCTACCAACTTCTAAAAATATATCAAACAGCCCTAATGAAGCTCACCTTACATGTGCGGCACATGTTAGAAGGAAGCTATGTTACATACAAATGAAGAACAGTGCACTGAGTGGGAGTACAAAATCCATTCATAAAGCAAAAAGACACAAAATATGTATGTAATCCATGTTGTTCAATTTGATTCCTTGCAAAGCACAAACCAGCAACACTAGCTTTCCTTTTAAGTGCTGATTATTCTACGCACAAACAAAACATCTAACGCGTTACAAGAAAGCCTTTCCATTATCACGACATAATTGGTTTGCTAAACATTTGCAACCTCAATGATGCTCACATATGAGATGTAATAAGCTTATTTCCTATCATTAAGAACCTACAGAAATATTAATAAAGCAAATTCCTCTACGTTACAAGGCCTAACAGCGGCAGCTAATTGATTACTGCTTTAGGCAGTTGATTACACAGCTTCAATCCTTGTGTAGATGGACTAATAATACTCAAGATGCCACAACAACAACATAGCCTTAGTAGCTTGCATCAGATTCTCAGTGCAACGAAGTGAATCAACGTAATTGATGTAAACCTCATCTTAAATAGAAGGGGGAGGAGAGAAAATAGTGTTAGTGGGGTTAATATACTGGCATAGGTAATTTTGTGTTGAACTGAGAGCACTTTATTCTTTCCTCATCTCTATTAGTCATGTGTTGGCTAATTCCAGAGGTACAGAGCATCCAAGGTTGAGTTTGCTTCGTAACTTTTGAATGTGACTTTTGTATCAAGGTTAAACATACCAATACTTTACCATATGATAAATAAAAAGTTATATCAATATGATTTTATGACCCATTTAACATCCTACCTTCATTCATGCCTAATGAGAGGGGTCAGGGGTTGTTGCCCAAGAGACCATGGCACCAATTGATTAGAGACACCACAAAATAACACAAAGACACTATGAAAATAATTTAATGGAAAATAATCTTAACTGAAATCTTAGTTATCATTGATATAGAAAATTATAGAAAATAATCTTAACTGAAATCTTAGTTATCATTGATATAGAAAATTGTCATTATTATTTCTGTCAAAAAATTTAAAAAGATGAAAAATTGGCTGGGAGCCTTGTCTTCTTCTCTCACACTCCCTGCAACCCTGTTGATGTTTTCTCTCCATCAAATTGCGGTTTCATTTCAGAGCTTGCTATGAAGTCAATGAACTATCTTATCTTGCCTTGTGAATCTACAGAGAATCTACCAATCCATATCCTTCCCTATTTGCTTTGTTTTCATTTCATACAGATAATTGGCCTTTTCATTTGAAAATATCCATTAGATAAAATTGTAATTAAAATAACACTCTTGCCCTCTACTAATTTATCAAATTATATATGCAGACGAAAATATATGGAAATGCTAATTTAATATCATTTTGCCCTGAAGGTTCCGACCACTAGATATGTGTCAAATGGTGTATTAGACTAAGTGCTCAAACTACCATACATGCACTTTCCATAGTTCAATTGATCAGAAATGATGCACAACACTATGTATGACAAGAAGATGGCATGTGACTGTAAAATGTATGTTTGGTCCATTAAATATTCATTTCTGTTCAATGTATTTAACTGCACTTTTTTCCTGGAAAGGGCTTGACATTAAAAATATATTTTCTAATAGTATCATATACCCATTACAAAACCCACCTGTAGTGAATAGAATTGGCTGCAGCAATTACTGGAAAGGACCACTTTAAGTCAGTCTTTTTTAATTTTCTGGTCTTTGATATAAAAGCCCACACATTCCACATCTAAATTAAGGAGCAGTATATCCTACGAGGTCATGTTCTTTCAAAGTTGTTGACACACCATGTTCAAAACTTCACCAAGTATAAACACAGCCAGCATGGCTTTATTGGAGAAACCGGAGAACAAACATTGATAGAATGACTTCAGAAGGAACAATCATATATCAGTAACAGGAATAATAAGAGCATGTCACCTATTGCTTTATAAAAGTATTTACTTGGACCCCATTAACACTCCTGCCATGTGTCGTACAATTAACTTTTGAGTATGACATGTCACCTTGATAAAATGTTGCATTTAGGTTCTTCATACACTTTTTAAAGCAAACTAATGTCCAAACACTTTTCAAAGCAGACTAATGTCCTTAGCATTCACATTTCCAGGATGCCATTCTATACCATGGCTCTTCCCCCACCCCTATAGAGATAGAACAGGGATATTTTTGTTTATGACACAGTCCTGTTAACATGTTACACTCTCAGTTCATATTAAATTCAGAACTTTCACATCATCTTTAAGATACAATTTTAGATACGATTTTAGGTGATGTATGACAACTTTTAGGAGGGGCATAAAATTAATCTTATTCAATTTCTTGCTCAATTTTGTTGTTGCTTTTTTAGTATGAAGTCACTAACTACTGTACCTGGTATCATTGTTTAAATTATGCCAGAAACAATTATCGGTGACCGCCCTTTTTTCTGATTTTTCAACTTAAAGACTACCACAAAGACTTTTTGAAAGATCAACCACATTTCGAAGCAAGCAACTGAAAATGGCAAGTTAGACATCTCAGATACTTAAATCAGATTGTAGAGACATAAGAACTAACACTATGATTCAACATTTTGATAAACATAAAACAAAACATGAGATGGCACTTTCATTGTTTTGTCAGCCATATTTTTGATTGCACAGAACTGAAACACCTACCAAGTTATCATAACCAAGTTGAAAAAAAATGAACACTTACAGGCAGAAAGACTCCAGAGGAGCATCTTTGCATATTTCCTGTTATTATTGTCCATAAGGCATACACACTTACATACCCATATATGGCATCATAGGCACAATAGATAAAACTTAGATCAGGGATACTGTTAAGAGATGCTGTCTTGGAACTGTGCCCAAGGTGCTTAAATCTTTTGATGATTTGGGAGAAAGATGGTAAAACAAGCCGAAGCTATTTCTTTGTGGGTTGTAGTGATGTTGCCTGGCAACAAGTTCTGCCAGCCATTTATTGTGAGAGGGGCTGTCAGGGCTTTAATCATTTCTGTAATAATTACCAAGGTCATTCTGAACCTTCAAAAATTTAAATAATACATGGAACAAGAATTGATGTTTGATATAACAGCATATAAACCACATACTTGATCTAGAAAAATAACGCCACACACTCACTCTTAAAGATAATCTTACCAATTTCAATACAATATAAATCTATAAAACATCCTATGTTATGATGTGGCTCAGATTTCACAGGTGATGAAAACCTATAAACCTATATTGATCAAGATGATATTGATATTAATGGGAAGGAGAGGAGATTCCACAGTATTGAGTGCAATATGCAGAACAGTAACCCTATAAGTTGTTTCTGGCTCTGGAATAAAGATGGGATTGCATAGATGCTCTTTACTCAGTTTTAAATCACTTTTTAAACTGGTATTTTAGGAAATGACTTAAACTAATTTATTTTAGCTACAAATTGAGCTACTTTAAGCACTTTGAAGTATCTCTCTTTGATTCAGTATCATATAAGAGCTTTTATCATAATAATAACCCTCCTAAATTTGAATGCAATTATGTACAAAAGATTTTTGATGGATGTTGAACCAAATATGTAGAAAAAACCCTGAACTCCTTCAACATAAGTTCACCATGGAACAAATCCAATATAAATGATAGAAGTCCTTGCTGCAAAACCTTACATATATCGATTGCAGAGTGGCTTATTTGGCCAGCAGTATCTACCTACAGGAATGGATAACTCCTGAAAGTAATGAAATTTTTTAAAATATAAGAATCTCTTAACATTGAGATTAGTCAAGGAACTGTTGTTTTAATAACAATTCTTAGTTGAGTTATTAAAGATGACCTGCCTATTAAATATTATGAATTCCAAGAAACTGAGGGAGCATGAAAGTGGAGCATATACTGGTGTCGCCCAAGCGAGCGAGCCTGCTTCTGCCAGTAAACCTGCAACTGAATTCACACAAACAGTATTTAGCCACTGAATAGAGCAAAGATGTAAGCATTTGTGGTATGTGTAAGGTGTTTGTAAATTCCTGGTATATGTATACAAGAACAATATTTCTGCTTTCAATCTAAGAGCATAAAACATACAGGTAAATTTCATACAGTTTATTAAAGTTGTTTCTCTAAAACATTTTTTTGCTAATTATCTGACAGACTTTCAGCTAGGAATCTAGTCATGTTAGACAACAAGATGATACCACTGCAAATCAGCAATTCAATGTTGTTCAAGCATGGAGGTACCGCTTGGTTCAAGTGTCAAGAATGTTTCGGTACACACAATTTCCTTCAAGCAATCAATTGTGTTTTACTCCAACGCTACAATTTTCGAGTTGGAAACATGTTGCTATGGTGACGTTGGTCACCCAACCTTAACTGCATAAAATTTGACTTTGAGCCAAGTGAAATAAAGGTTTGGGATAAAATTAAATTTATCAATTTAAATTTGTTCCTAACAAAACAAGAAGAAAAAACGGGGAAAAAGCTGATACAAATAAATAGCCCAACAGTTCCTTTACCCCTGAAGCTTTTGAGTTGCAAATCAACAACTTAAAGTTTCTTTATTAAATAGTTTCTACAATTACTAAAACTATTTCAAAATCATACAATGGGCAAAAGTGAAATTGCTTATAAGTTTCCCGTCCTCTAAACGTCTTCCTAAGAACACAAAGGTTAACCATAGGGATATGTATAACCTTTCTTGTTGGAATGTATAAATCATTCCTCCTCCTACTTTGTACTTATTCCCCGAATACCAAAACAAGAGTGAAAACAATCTCTTGAAATCCGTGAATTTTCACCGCTGTGTGAGTGCAATGGCAAATATGATGGTCAATTGTGCACTTACTTTAGGAAGTATAGGAAACTTTCAAATCCCTCCCACTTCAGTTGTTGCAAAACTGCTTTGACTAATCCTCTGGATTTATCCTTTAAAAAAACTAGCCTAATTGCTTTCACAGAAAACACACTTATCCATCCAGACACTTCATCTTTTTTAAAAGTTGTACTATCTGAATCTGAAATGGTAAGTCAGCTAAGCTTCTGATCAAATATGCACAGAAAACTTCTTTAAGCTGTTAAATGTTTGCAAGTGAAAGAAGAATAATCAATGCAATAACATGACTTGAATTCTCAAGCAGGTTGTTGACTGGATTTTGAGATGTTTGTGAAATATTTGCAAGGCGAGGGGATAAACATTCCATATAAAGGGCTGCATCGCATAGGCCCCGTTTGCACTTCTCCCTGGAATGGTAAAGCTGCAGAGGCATAGCCAGCCTTTCGGAATATAGTCAAAATAGCAATCCATTACACTGTTTAGAGATTAAATTTACCTGAAAAACAAATATCGCCTCGAAATCTAGACCTTTATTTAAGCACATCATCGCCTCAAAATATAGACCTTAAGGCATAATTATGTTCTGGACCTTCTTACCTTATTTAACAATTTGGGAGAGTCATATAAACCTGTCGAGCTCACCTGGCTACACATGGACTGGGTGACTGCTGCAGTGAATGGATTGATGGCTTGTCACAAAATGTCAGATCACAAAATTTCAAATATCACATAAATGTCTCAAATGTTTGTTTGTTTGATGAGAGTTAAACGGCACCACAACAGCAAGGGTCAAATTGTGCCTGACAGGTTAGATCATTCCAGAGGTAGGAAGGAGAGTAAACAGGTGGAGATTGAGAAAAACAAGAGAACTAAAAGCCAGAAATCTGGGATCGAGGGAGGTGTATGGGTGGTAAAATAATGTAGAGAGATAGGGGGTTGGGAAGGAGAAATAAATATGGTTGCAGGGTGAAGCATGATGAAGGAAGGAGATAATTTTGTCTGGAGGTTTTTTTTGGAAGAGCTCGGCTACCGAGTTGTGGGGAGCGAGGGAAGCTCTGGGAAGGTTGTACAGGGGGAAAGCAAGGAGAATGTGATGGACTGTGAGAGTGCGATGGCAATTGTTGCAGAGGGGTAGGGGGAGCCAGTAAGGAGGTGGGAGTGAGTGGGGTGGGTGTGACCTATTCTAAGACGGGTAATATGAACGTTGTCGATACGAGAGAGGTTGTTGATGGTGGGTTTGATCGGAATGGTGGGCTGGATGACGTGGAGTTTGAATCTTACTTATCAAATCGAAAGCAGAAAGTTATTGTGAATGGAGAATTTTCCAGTGAGACACTCATAGATTTCTCAGTTCCTCAAGGTTCCCTCCTACTGTGGCCCTGTGCTTTTTACCATATATGCTTTATCAATTTTTAGCATTGTACAAAAGCATGCTCCAAAAGTTGCAGGATATGCAGATGATCATAGAGTGATGCTAAATTTCAAGATCACCGATAACATATCCGAGATGAGGGCCATTGAGACAATGGAAAGATGCTTGGAAGATGTAAGAAAATAGATGGTACTGAACAAACTAAAAATGAATGATGAGAAAACAGGTTATTTTCTTTGGCAAATGTCAACAGCTCAAAAAACTAACTACTGAGACATGTCAATGTTGGTGGTGCATCAGTAAAAGCTGTTAACTGTGTGCATGACTTGCGTGTTTGATTTGATTGCAACCTAAATATGAAAACCCATGTAATGACAAAATGTACATCAGCATTTATCAATCTTTACAATATTGACAGAATAAGGCCTATGCTAACTAACAAATCAGTTGAATCCCTTGTACATGCGTTAGCACATTCCCACATTGACTATTGTAACCCCCCACCCCCCTCTTCCCATCTTTGCTAGTACGCCAAGTAACTTAATTTAATCCATTCAACATATTTAAAATTTTGCTGCACAGATAGTAACAAAAGCTAAGAAATATGACCAATATAACTCCCATTCTCTATTCCCTGCATTGGCTCCCAATTACTCTGAGAATCAGGTTTAAGATTTTAGTATTAGTTTTTAAACATATTCACTGTAAATCACCAAACTATCTTCAAAAACTCATATTTTCTAGACGCTCCAAATATAATCTACATAAGTCTTCGTTAATTAAGTTATTTTTCATCAGCATTTTATGTGGTGAAGGGTAGTTTCATTGACTGTTTTGATAGTAAAGCATTTTTGATTATGATTGTATACCTAAAATGCTATATTAATGAATTATTATCATTATCATTATCATATATCGCGATATTTTTCACCAGGATGATTGACACGTAATAGAGCCATGTTGTGACAGCACTAATGTCACAAGAGTTTTGCCTTTGTCATATTTCGTCCCTGTTTAGACATAAGTTGCGAATGTTGGGTCGATAGGAAAAGCGTTTTCTTTCGTTTTGACATAGTGACGAATGTCTTTAAATGCATGTTACTATCATTTATATGTTTATTTTTCTCGTTTTCTATAACTAAGAAAAAATTTCAAATGTAAACAATCAATAAATGACAACTATAGCAAATAAATACTTTTTAATCATATATATTTGCAATTAAAATTGTTTAATTGCATATTCGTCACTAGCTAAAACAAAAAACTACATTTACACATTCGCCACTATGTCAAAACAGGGACGATTTGACTGGCTTAGATTGGCATCATGACCAGTGATACTCATAGAAAGCTTCATTTGGTTATGTCTTTTTATAAAAATGGAATCCACCACTAAAATGCAACATCAAATTACCAATGAGTGTGAGTGAAGGAGTAAAACATGTCACAAAATATCAGACAAATTTTAATACATCTGTTATGTTCATTTTGTCACAAAATTTTCAAAATGTCACAAATTTTTAAACAATGAAATTTTGTCACAACATGTCACAGAAGATTCATTCTCTGCTGCTGAGGTCCTACACACCCCCACTTCATCCTTAAACAAGACAGTATGATTACTTGCCATTTTAGACTTGAAATGGCAAGTGTTCCTGTGTTTATTTGTGGAGTTTAATTTACATCAACCAAGCTTTGTGATTAAAGTGGGCCAACCAGATGCCACTCATGAATTCAAGCATGGCAGACAAGCCCAGTTATTGGCAACTAGCACATGTTTCTCTGTCCTTGGGTAACATTATGTATGACCCTACATAGACAATTTATACTTAAATCTAGCAACATGACTATAATTGGTAAATAAAAATTGATAACAAGGTTAGAATTCCCACCATTAACAGAAACAGCTATGTTAATCTAAGAGGGAAGAATTTATCCACAAATGAGCTTTCCTCAGCTTTTGAATAAATACCAGTAGTGCTGTTGTCAATTAGCGATTAATCTCTAATCGCTCGCAACTTTTCAAAAAGGTTTAGTCAAACTTTAAAGCAATTATTCATGAAAATACTATATGGGTGGCAACGTGTACAGTGATAGTTAGCAACACTGAAAACACAGTAAAATACTCAAAAAATCACCTAAACGGTTTGAGCTATACACTGAAACACAAACCAACACAAAATCCTTTACTTTTCCAGAAAAAAAACATTTCTTTACACAAAAAACAAACAGGAAAAAATATGAAGCTTGGCACAGATGAAGAATAGCACTGTGTAAACAATCACATCCATTTGAAGATTAAATTTGCATTTATACTCAAGAAACACTAACTTTGGGAAGGGGGAGGGGGGGGGTATGGCTATTTTTAGACAGCTTCTGAAACTTACAGAGTAATCCTACATAATAACATGCATCCACTTAAAACAAAATAGGCACAAAAATGTACACATAATGTACACATTTTAGCACTGCACCTATTACACATGTATTTAAAACTAAGGGCTTATAAGCCTGTTTGATTGAACATCTTACTAAAATATCGGTAGCAGCTGCCATTTGTCCCATTATGTAGATTACTTCCATAATCCATTTGTTACTGATTATGTCTACTAGCCACATGTTTTGGACTCGAGCAAACAGCTCTGTACATGTGGCGCTGGATGCCATATCAGTGCTGCCTGAAGGAAGTTGATAGGTAACCATGGAAACTGTACACATCACCATGGTGACTGTTATCAAGGCCTGCTTATCAGTGAGGGACAGATGGTTCTGCTTCCATGATTAGTGAGGGACTGTGGTTAGGTTTTCATAAATAATATTCTAATGGGCAATACACTGTACACATTTTCTTGTGAGCATGAAATATTTTAGTGGCCTCTGAAAAACTTTTTTATATAAATGTAGTAATTAAAATTTAAGAGATTGATTTCAATAATTCTAAGTAAACCATAAATAACCAATTGACAATTGCAAATATTCAAATTAATCATGCCAATCAAATATAATTACCATTTATCTCATAAGATAATATACATTTTTAGCAATGTTATCTACACATCAATTTATGCTTTATTGACAATAACCAAGGACTAATCATGGCAAATCTGAAGTATTTTAATTTCTTTTAAAAATGTCTTAAATAAAATTTGAACTCGTCCTTTTATGATTTTGAGTAATTGTAGCATAAGACAATGGAAACATTTGTTAATTTAAATTTAAGTTTGGTGTTTATGTCCCAGTCCGTCTTTCTGTGGAGATAAATGTCACAGTAAGAACTAAAGTTTAGTAAATGTTGAACATTAAGCAACCAATCTTGTTACCACGCTAATAATATATCCCACAATAGCAGCAGATCGATAGTATCACTCAATAAGGGGGAATTTAAAAGTTGTTTTTCACAAGGAAAAATGAAACACCAATTCATGCAAAACTGCATGTCACAGCTGAATGACATCATGCTATTATGTTATTCTTTTTCTTAATGAAAAAAACAAACTATTCAACATACCATAAGGCTACTTGCCATATCCGACAACATGTACACATAATATGTATACATCATACAAACCGCTAAATTTCTAAATGCCCTGGAAATGAAAACTTCAAACAATTAATGCTTCAAAATTGCAGAGCAATAGTGCCTTAAAGACTGAATTACTCACAAAATGTGTCAAAGCCACTCACGTTCCCAATCCATCATTCATAATTACAACCATCTGATAGCTGCAGCTTATAGCAACAATCAAGACCAGCTCTTCATTTAATTTGCATCATCAAACCTTGTTGCCTTGGTAACCCGCTATGAAAATTACACAAAAAGAATAATGGCATGAAATCTTCTTATGGAATGACACACACACAAATCAACTCATTAATAGCTGTAACGAGTAAAGTATAATACAACACACATGGAACATGTGAGAAATTTCGCAAAATTAGTGAAAGTAAAATTCTTTCATCTATACAATTTCCTGACAATTCAGAATGACAGAATTTCCAAGCGTCATATATTTAGAGGCTCAGTAAAGTTGTTGGCAATTTTATACGCTTCCTTCAAGAATAAGGAAAGTTTGAAAGAAACTAGGTTGGGAGATCTGTTAAGAACAAATGACCTCTTTGGAACACACAGCAATCCTAGCTTTGGTGAAATAACAGAATCATATTCTTACTTTTCATATTTTCTTAAAGGTTCTCTTTAATTATAAACAACTTCATCAGCCAATCCCATTCAAAATTGCTTTAGATGTTTAACAATACAATTATTTGTCAATAATTCTTCAAATCTGTTTTATTTGCCACAACCTTATTTCCCCTAGGACACCTTCAGAATTTGGTCAGGTTTTGTTGAGTTGCAATATAAAATGTATTTCATACAAGGAGTCAATGATTTGACTTCTCTTGCACAATATCATATGGTCAAAATGAATTCATTTTCTTACTGGACAATGCCCATCTAAGTTGTACAATATATGCAACAATCAAAATTATCACTTTCCCTTTTGGATACCAAACTTACAACACACAAATGATGCAACGAGACATAAAATCAATTGTTTATGGTTTGGTTTGTTGGTGTATAACGGCACTGCGACAATCAGTATTAAAGTACAGTATGTGCCAACAGTCCCGGTCTCTTCTCCCTTTTGGGAGAAAAATCATTATCTTTGAAATGGGGAAATCTCTATGTTAATTATATCTTCTCGCGCATCCCTGTGGCTCATTACATCAGTGTGTTAGAATTTGGCCAGCCGCTTTATTAGTTTTCTATGCAGTACCGGTAACGTACATCAGCGATATAACTGTCTCTTATCATTGAGTTGGAATAAATCATTGTGGAAAAAAATAGGCCTATGCACTACAGGCCATGAATACACTGCAGGCAAGGCTGATTTCTAAAACATAACAAGGGGACTTACAAAGAGAGGGCTCAAGCACGTGCTCTGGCAACATTTGCTTTATCTTCCCAAACAATGATAACCCTCTCACTTATGCCCTAAGGTACTTAAGATATGTTGTTGAAGTCTTCGTTTTGAAGAAAAAACTTCTAGGCCTATATGTTGCTACTTTCAGATGTCGCAACTTATCCACCTTCAGTCAATTGATTTCATAGAGGTCAGGCCAATTGTTAAGAAGAGGGTCTGAACCCCCCTGAGGCCCCTAGAAATCAGCCCTGATCGCGGGCCAATGAATTATACACTGCGGGCCAATGAATTATACACTGCAGGCCAGTGAATTATACACTGTCGGCCAGTGAATTATACACCGCGGGCCAGTGAATTATACACCGCGGGTCGGTGAATTATACACTGCGGGCCAGTGAATTATACATTGCGGGCCAGTAAATTATATACAGCAGGCAAGTGATTTATGGACCACGGGCCATTGAATTATACACTGCGGGCCAGTGAATTATACACCGCGGGCCAGTGAATTATACACCGCGAGCCAGTGAATTATACACCATGGGCCAGTGAATTATACACAGCAGGCAAATGATTTATAGACCACGGGCTATTGAATTATACACTGCGGGCTAGTGAATTTACACCGCGGGCCAGTGAATTATACACCGCAAGCCAGTGAATTATACACCATGGGCCAGTGAATTATACACCGCAGGCCAGTGAATTAAACACTGCGGGCCAAGGAATTATGCACCGCGGGCCAAGGAATTATACACCGCGGGCCAAGGAATTATACACCACAGGCCAGTGAATTATACACCGCGGGCCACTAAATCAAAATTTCCCGGGAAATAAACAAGACAAAAAACAAAAAAAGGTCCAACTATTTTCTTTTTCAAATTTATTTCGAAGATCACGTCCATCAAATGTCAATATTTTGACAATGGCAGTCTTATATTATACCGCAGCGGTCGCGTCCATCTAATCAGTTTAATATAATGTTGGCAATTCCTATACCGCGGCGGCCGCGTCCATCTGATCTGAAAGATTAAACTTTGTTGAAATCTCTCATATGTGAAATACCCAGCTCATTAGAAATCATGATACACAGTTCTGAGTGTGGATGGTCTATTGTTAAAAGTCACCTGCATAGTAACAGTCTGAAGCTGCGTCACCTGCAGTAATACCGCAGCCGCCGCTATTATGACAAGGGGCCTAAGTTACACATTGAATGAAGAAACTAGATTTGGAAACTTTAGAAAAGCAATACAAATATTCACTTCTGAGCAACAACATAATGACAAGTTAAAATCTTACCTTATATAAAGAAAATGTGCTTCTTGTAAGAATTTCTTGACAGACATTTTTCTTTAATTTACAAGAAATACCAGTAAATTAAAACGTTGGCCAGTAAATTAAAACGTTGGCCAGTAAATTAAAACGTTGGCCAGTAAATTAAAACGTTGGTTTCTCTGAACCCTGCTCTGAGTGGCCTTAAGTCCAAAAATAACTAAACTCATTGTGCCCTGCCTTCTTTCACTTGCTGTTAGATGATTGGCCAATAAGGAATAATGCAGGATAGTTAAAAACTCCTTTGTAAATAACTGACCAAAGTTATTCATGGATTTAACTATTCAGCTTCAGAAAGTCTAAATCATCCCACTGTGTTTTCAAGCATTATCTTTTTTTAAACCATGAACAATCTGTGTCCTAAGTCGAGGTTCAATTGGAAGGAATGTCATGAAAAGGAAAACAAAATAGGAAAAAATATCTTGCAGAAAAGAAAACCTTGAATGAGGGGTTGTTATAATGGAAAGAAAGGAGGCTTACGTGATAGAAAACTCTTTTCTGAGACCAGATTTCCAAACTTAAATCTGGTAAGAAAAAATGAACCAAAACAGAATATACTCAAGCTTTTGAGATGTGGAAAGGTCCTGTTATGGTAACCAAAGAAAGTAAATAGCTTTAAGCAAAAGTATATATGTGAGGCTTTTTGAAGGTTGTATCTCTTGTTACTATGGTGACAGAGTAGGACAAGTATTTTGGCACTACTTTACAAAAGTATCTCTAATAGAATCAGCTTGGTCCTTAATATCTTCAAGCTACATTATATGAAATACATGCACAGATTCCATGAACATAAATTTGCAAGTCAATACATAACAAAATGTGTATTAACAACTGTATGATTCCAAATGATTTGGAAAGTTGAAAATTATGTTGAAAAAAGGGCTATCAGTATTTTTTTGCATTTCTCTGAAAAATATCAGAGAATTTTAAGGAAATTGAAATGATTGTTAATATTGAAAACTAGTTTCAATTAAATTGATTGTGGTCTTTCTTGAAAGGACTAGGGACAACTAATAGATTTCTTCCTTCATTAATTTCAATCAGCTTCATATCATGTGTACAAAAGTATTTGAATGTTGTCAGAGGTCTTTCTTGTAAATGGTCTTGAAAAAGGAATTATTAGCCTGCAAAAATGTGATAACAAAGTACTGTGAAATCAACTCGAGCTAAGGGCCATATCTAAGAAAATGGGAGCTGCAGTGATATAATCATAAGTCTACCAGAAAAGAAGTGTCAAATTGAAATAGTAATGATATGTTTGTCATACTGTATGTATGCTTAATTGGTAATATGTAGTAACAGTTTCTACAACATATAAATTTGTATATTCTATTTGGAGGTCATTTTTATTACCTCAACAAATCTAAATTGAATACTGTACAGTGTTCGACAAATCGCCTGTCCGGACACCTGGGGCAACCAAAACTCAAGTCCAGGCAAGTGGATTGTCAAAGTGACCTGCCCGCCGGGCAACTACTTTTTCACCTAAAAGTGACCCTTTAAAATCTAAATATGATGCAAACCACGGTACTTTTTTAAACATCACACTGTCCTAAAAAGTGATTGTCAAAAGCGAGACAAACCAAGGTGAAAAATCTAGAAATGTTACTGTCACATTCCTCAGCAATACGATAACCTTTGTAGTTCGTACATGTTATTGTATTACACACGTTTTCAATCTTTCACGCATTGCACAACGTTAGTTCAGTACGGAATGCTAATGTCCTGTGGTACAATACGGTATATACAGTACATACAACAGCAGGCTGTACAACAGTGCACTGAACGCACGTGTTGTAACTTGTTTTCACTTGTGATCAGCTTAAGCCCTGGCCAGCAGACTATTTGCATAAATACATAAACATTTTGCTTGGGTTTTTGGGAACGGTTGACATGATTGGTTTATTCCGGGAGTTGGGACTCTTTCAATGTGGGTACACACGTGTGTGTCTGATAATCTGATTTTCATGTTAGAATTCTGTTCCCCGAATATGTAACTAGAATTACTGTACAGTATGTGTATGAGTGACACAAGTGAAAGGAACACAGATGCTAAGGGTTCCCATTTTCTTTTTTCTGTTGCAAAGATTATTTAACAATTTCGAACAATATTTTATGTACACTAAGACACAAACAGTTCTTTAATACATGACAATTCACTCAAATAGTTTATATATCATTCCATTCGTGATAAGTAACCATTTATAAAATGTAAATATTTTCTTCATACGGCCTGGCATTAACGTTAGTGTAGGTGCTCAATACAATCGGGGAATCCCCACTTGTGCTTCTGGGAAAGTTTATTTGACGCCCGGGCAACCAAATTTTAGCAACTAACTGCCCGACGGACAAGTAGAATTTAGATCGATTTGTAGAACACTGATACTGTATCAGTACAAGCAGAACAATCCAACGCAAAAAAACAACTTCAGTTCTGTACTCGAAATATGTGATGCTTTTCATCAATTAAAAATCATAAATGTTGTAATTTTTTCCATTGCTTCTTCAATCCCTATTCTTTCATTTGTAATTAATATTTTAAGGACATTGTCATAATTTCATTGACACTGCAAGTATCCTCCTCCCTACCTCACTATATTAACCCAACTCTCTAACCCACCACCTCAATTCAAAGTCGATCATTGTTAATGTTTTTTTTCTTTCTGGAAATAATGTTAAAACAGAAATAAATCCAACATTGAAAAGGGAGAGAGGAGGTAGGGAGTTACAATTCTTGGAGGAAAAAATATCAAAGAAACATAACACCAATGTTTGTAGTTCTCATATAATGCTGAATTGTTCCAACAGTTTGTCCAAGATTTATTTAGATTGTAGTTCAGTAGATCTGAGAATCACTCTCCTTCATTGCAATCCACACCAAGGCGATGAAAGAGGACGAATCAATTTCGTTCAACTCTTGACCTCCATCTGGACAGTAAAGTACAGTCATTGATCTTGATTTATATTCACTTCATTTTGGTCTTCAGAGGACAACCTACTGACACCAATAAGTCTTGGGTGTTCTGCTTTATTGGATACAAGAAAACCTTACTACCATCTTGATTGAATATCAAAATTCATAAATAAAATGCAACCTCAAACAATATATTCAAATAACACACACATTTCAAACAAATGTCTATATTTAACTACATACAGTAATCATAAAATTAACATCATTCCTATACATTAATATCGACAACAAGCCCAAAGCATACAATACCATGTCTTTGTGTCAAGATGTAAAATGTTTGTTCTCTTTATACATAAAGATTCATAAATATATTCATAAGCATCGCAGTCAAGTTCTTTGTTTTTGTGTGTGTGTGTGTTGAGGGAGGGGGGGGGGGTGAAGGGAGGGGTTATACTGGACTTACCACCAGCCCCAAACTAACCTCATCATAATTGTTTTCCCAAGTCAGAAAATATATGATTTGGGGAGAGGCAGAAATTCCTCCCCTACACCCCCTCCCCCTCACCATTTCTTACGCCAATAAAAAGGTTTAAACAATTGAGTTACTAAAACCCCTGATGCTCTAACCCAAGGTGCTTTTGGCCCTCAATATCAAGAAACGATATCTTACAAAGCGTTAAAGTAAATTCCTCTTTGAAAGAAGCATACTTCATAGTACTGAAACCTAGCTTCCATATCGCTAAAGGGGCAAAAGGGAGTGACATATCTTAGGGCCATTCCGTAGTCTGTGTTGTACAGGACTAACCACAGAATGGAGGTCTCCTAGGGATCTGCTAGGGCCATTCCGCAGTCTGTGTTGTACAGGACAGACCACGATATGGCGGTCTCCTAGGGATCTGCTAGGGCCATTCCGCAGTCTGTGTCGTACGGGACAGATCACGGAATGGCGGTCTCCTAGGGACCTGTTAAGGCCATTCTGCAGTCTGTGTTGTACGGGAAAGATCACCGAATGGCGGACTCCTAGGGATCTGCTAGGGCTATTCCACAGTCTGTGTTGTATGGGACAGACCATGGAATGGCGGTCTCCTAGGGATCTGCTAGGGCCATTCCGCAGTCTGTGTTGTACAGGACAGACCACGGAATGGCGGTCTCCTAGGGACCTGCTAGGGCCATTCTGCAGTCTGTGTTGTACGGGAAAGATCACGGAATGGCGGTCTCCTAGGGATCTGCTAGGGCTATTCCAGTCTGTGTTGTATGGGACAGACCATGGAATGGCGGTCTCCTAGGGATCTGCTAGGGCCATTCCGCAGTCTGTGTTGTACAGGAAAGACCACGGAATGGCGGTCTCCTAGGGATCTGCTAGGGCCATTCCGCAGTCTGTGTGTTGTACGGGACAGACCACGGAATGGCCCTTTAGTGCTATGCTATCTATCGAAAGATGTTTTCACCACGGTGATATATCAAAGATATCATTCTTTTTACAACAAGAATGAAACTTTTCTACTTACTATTTCAAGAATTAGTTTGAACACAGTAAGAGATTGATGCATTATTTCTTTACATTAAAATCATATCAATGTTGTTAATATGAGAAGCAGTAGATTTTACTAGTCTGCCTTAGTCCTAAAAAGTCCCTTGTGGTAATGGTACTGAAACTGAAAAGTTAAAAACATCCTTCTGTAAGTGAAGCTCTTATGGATTATAACATATAGATGGTGGCATTTCCATGGAAACAGATCAGTTTTCCTTGAGGTAATGACAATTATAGCCATTACAGAAACCATTAGAGAGATGTGATTACTATTCAAACACATGAATAATACAGCTAGTACTAACGTACAGTCATCCCATTCTCAAAGTGAAGCACATGTCACAAGTTTTGTATACTTGAGAAAAATGAAGTGTACTTCAAAATATATTTTTATTTTTTTCTTAGTAAAGCATCACAATTTCATTATATTTTCACATTAAAAATAATACATTTAATATCAATAGTGTAGTGCCATAGTGAAGTTCTGCAAAAATTCAATTTGGAATTTTAATTTTAAAAGGCCAACAGAAAAAACAGATTTACTTATACAGTATCTACATTCTTCCTCTTCATTGTTAGTCAGGGAGGTTTTTAGTCTTTGAATCTACTTAAAAGATAAACAAAATAGACATCAATGATGTTATACAGTACAGTAGCTCAACCCATAACAATGCAAGAAGAATTGATTGCTTTTATTTTTGACATCTCTGATATGTTTAGTCTTTGAATCTCTAAAAATATATTTTTTTTACAGATACAGATGATCTGAATTTTAAGGAGTTTTAAATCATACAGTACGTGAATATTTCATGTGGTAAAACACTGTTTGACCCTGCATACTATGAGGTGGATAAAGATTTCATTTTAAATTATCACCTACTTTGCATGAAACAATGTTTCTTCTATTATCACATATGATGCATAGCTTAAAATCAACTTCAGGTATAAAATGCTCTTTACAGAAATATTTAGATTACCAGAACCAAAAGGTTTTGTGGTTACAATGCTTTTTTTTCTTTTTCATAAGCTGATTGATTTGCAAAATTTGTATTAACTGCCATGTCATTGCATAGGCCTATCGTGAAATATTTGTTCTATATTTATTCATAAGCCACACCCACCATGCCATGCCGATCAATGAAATTGTTGACAACATTAGCATTTGCACAATAACTAACAACATTTTCATAGTGAGTATGATGCAAAAACGGTTGTTTGTTTATTCTATTTCAAGAATTTGTCAGTAAGTCCCGCCTACTTATTAATATTCATGACATCACTACCACAACATTAGAACATATGTACAGACTATGACCACTGATATAGCATGAATCTGATAATATTGTTCATAAGATGCAGTATGTTTACTTTACATTTAGGACATTCACAATAAGCCATGCCCACCATGCGTATCAGTGACATCTGCTGATAACATAAGCATGTACAAAATAACCAACAAAATTATCATGCCCAATATGACACAAAATGGACATACAATTGCTCATTTATCACTTTTTCAAAATTCTAACTTTAAGCCCTGTCCAATGTATGATATCACCACCAAAAACAATTGGGCACAACTACAGACCATGGGCTATCTGTGTACCAAATATGTATATAGGAATGTTTGGTTCGTATGCTTGCGATAATCTCCTTAACTGTACAAAACGCTCTGAAAAATCACACATATTTTGCACTTCAAACGTTATAACTAAAGAGTCTCTCAATAATTTGTTCCATTTCAAAATGGTATAGAGAACTTGAATTCATTATCTATCGTTCGAGCTCATTTTTATTTAATTATTCAACAAAAAAAGTACCTTATTTTGTAAACTATAAAAAGTGTTTTTTCTTGTTTTTCAATGGGAAAGCAAGCAAAATCACAAGATTATCGCCGCTTTGACCTTTGTAACTTATGAATAAAAGTATTTAGGAGTCCATTTCACACGGCCTGACAATTAACATATATCCATTTACCATATATATAAAATCCAACGCGATTGGTACAAACGAAGGCCCGTAATATCCAACAAATACAAATCGATGAGAGAAAACATTCCGTATCCGCTTATGTAACCCTTTATTTTAATTCTGACGTAATATTAGCACGCCCGAGCTGCATGGACTCTACTATTTTATTTTAATTCTGATGCAATATTAGCACGCCCGAGCTGCATGGACTGTACTATTGTGTGCAGAGGGTTTCCTGTTGTTTGTGTATTGTAAACATGCTGTGAAGAGGCGAGTAAGGTTTTCCAATGTCAGACTTTGGCTGATATTCTTCCATTTTTAACAGTTTTCTTGTATATTTTGTTACACTGAGATATATTTCTTATTATGACTGTATTCATCAGAAATTAAATTTCATTTAGCTGAAATATTATCGACAACAATCATGAACGAAGAATTGCAAGAACGAGGTTGCACGATTATGATACCAAAAATCAAGAACTATGCTATTTATCAAACCTTTTGTATGAATTAATATCTGTTTATTATATATCTGGAATAAACTTCTTTATATCTTTTCTTATCACTGCATTCCTAAGAATTATTATCTATTCAGCACAAGTACAGTTTGTCATACATTTGTTTAAGAAAAATGAGTTTCTCATCAGTAATGCCTTGTCTAACAAACCTTGAACTGAAGTTGTGTGTACATTTAATTTCATTTAATTTGTTTTGCTTCAAAAATATTTCATTGGGAATGACTAGTTGTTAAATAAAATGTTGTTTGAAGTTCCATTCCACTTGTCCTACATCCCACATGCAGCATGCTATGCTGTCAAACATGGCAAGCCATCCCACCCTCTCCTACATGCTCCCACCCTCTCCTACATGCCGTCCCACCCTATCCCTCATGCTGTACCGCCCCTCTCCCATATGCCATCTCAGCCTCTGACGGTCACTGGTATCATCAAGAGTGACAATCCTGGCTATGATCATGCCATGCATAAACACTCTCAAACCACATAATACTTTTGTATGATAAATATATACACATGAACAGCCTTTCATGTGTGTTGATAAATTCGTTATTTTTTTCGCCCTCAAAGAAAATCTTAAAGAACTTGGCCTCCACTGCGCGTAAACTAAGAGTATTCAACTAATGTTTAAATGACTTCCATCTTAAAACCAACCTGCGAAATATTGGTACAATCCAAATCCTACCAAGTTTATTTATAGTTTTTTGTAACACATCACAGCCAGTTCCGTGATTTTTTTTTCTTTTGGGCATTTTGAGGTAAAACATTAACATATGACATGAATCCAGTTGGCCGTTCTTGAGATACAGTGTTTACAAGCTCTGTTTAGCAAAACCATATTAAGCCCCGCCCTCTCAACGTTTTTAAAAATCATGAACATAGACACACCAGCTAACATAATTATCCCAAATATGAAACAAAACAGATATGCAGTTGTTAATATATAAACAATTTTTTACATTTAGCCCTGCCCACGCCTAGAGCTGTGAACGTTTAGGGATTTTAGTAAACGTGTACAAAAAAAAGGAGCATGTATCGTTTACACGTGTTTAGTACCGTATTTTTCGGAAATACATTAAAATTGCTCCAAATTTAGGATGCAAAGTACAAAAAAATCGCGCAACCAGTATGGCAAAAGTATTGACTCCATTGCCCAAATAGACGCTCGAAATTTGCTTTCCAAACGTAAAAAGTTTACTTCTACAGTATAATTCATTATTTGTATGGAAAATATGTATGGAAATTCAGTTTAGAAAGAACAGATAACTTACTTTCAATGTCATTTGAACTCAACATCGCGTAATTTTTTTTTGCCGTACTCACTACGGCTTTCAAAGTTCCAGTAAAAATCTTGCATACTAGGCCTATAATACCTCGCAGTAAAACATTTCAAAACTACGCCACCACCCAGAAGTTATGAAATATCAGTCCTCTCGGAAAAAATGGCCGCCATCTTTGCGAAGCACCTAGAATTTCAGTTCTGTCAAAACCATTTTATGTTTGTTTATTTTGCAATATTTTTTCTTTCTTACAAAATTTATTTGACTCATTAGGTAATATTTACATGTAAATGTACTAATTGTCACGATTTAAGTATTTTGACTGTTTGTTGGTCAATTTAACAGCTTGTAAAACGAGCCTTGATTGAGTGGGATTTAAAGCCTTATGGCCTAAATTTTGGCCTATTGTTAGTTTTACTGTTTACTGCTGCACATTCGCGGTGCATTTTATAAGTTGGCCTAGAGCTGTGAATGCTTAGGGATTTTAGTAAACGTGTACACGCCAAAAAAAACGAGCATGTATCGTGTACACAGGTTTAGTACCGTAATTTTCGGAAATACACCCAAATTGCTCCAAAACTACAAGGCGAAGTAAAAAAAATCGTGCAACTAATATGACTAAAGTATTGACTCCATTACCCAAATAGACGCTCAGTTTTGCTTTCCAAATCGTAAAAAGTTTACTTCTACAGTATAGATCATCATTTTTATGGAAAATATGCATGGAAATTCAGTTTAGAAAGAACAGATAACTTCATTTCAATGTCATTTAAACTCAACATCGCGTAACTTTTTTTGTCCTATTCGCTACGGCTTTCAAAGTTCTTCTGTGAAAATCTTGCATACTAGGCCTATGATATACCTCGCCGTAAAACATTTCAAAACTACGCCACCAATGCCACCGGGAAGTTCTGAAATATCAGTCCTCTCGAAAATATGGCCGACATTTTGCGACGCATGCAGAATTTCAGCTCTGTTAAATCCTTTTTCTGTCTGTTTATTATGCATATTTTTTTTTCTTTCTTGCAAAATTTATTTGACTCATCAGGTCATATTTACATGTAGATGTACTGATTGTGACAATTCAAGTATTTTTCAAGTGTTTTTTGGTTGATTTGTCAAACAGCTTGTAAAACGGGCCTTGATTGCATGGGATTTAAAGCCTTATGGCCTAACGTTAGGTCTATTGTTAGTTTCACTGTTTACTGCTGCACATTCGCAGTGCATTTTACAAGTTAGATTACTCACATTTCGGCGAAATCAAAGTGCAGAATATCCCTATTCATAGGTGATTACTGCACATTTAAGATTCTCACATTTAAAAAGAATTATGAATCGGGTTTACAGTTTGTAAAAAGTCATTGATTGGAATTTTGTCATCTGAATGTGTGATTTGAATCATGAATGAACATATTGATTTTCAACGGCAAGAATGACTATAAAAAACGATTACTCGCAATGAAGTATTTGGTAAGCGTTTACAAGGATTTACAGAGCGTGTAGCGTGTACACGCTAAACGATTACAGCTCTACCTATGCCTACTCAATTAATATGCATGAATCACTGCAAAAACGATAGGGCACATGTACAGACCATGGGCTATCTGTGTACCAAATATGACATGAATCCAGTTGACCATTCATGAGATAATTTGTATACAAGCTTTTTTCAGCAAAATAATATTAAGCCTCACCCACTGCATATTAATGAAATTCATCATTTTTACATTACGAACATGGACGCATCAGCTAACATCGTAATTACACCAAATGTGAAACAAAACAGACATGCGGTTGCTAAATTATGAACAATTCAAGATTTTTACATTAAGCCCCACCTACGCCTACTTAATTAATATGCATGAATCACCGTCAAAAATTATAGGGCACATAGCTATCTGTGTATCACATATGACATGAATGTAATGTATCGTCCTTGAAATATGTTTACGAGCTGGCCATCACATACATACATACATACATACACACACACACATATACACACATACATACACATACACACGTCACCATCTCCGCATAGGTTCCTGATGCTATCACATTGGAACCAAAAATGTTTGAGAAAAATTTGTCTTGGGCCAACACAATGTTATGGAAGTTGAGATGTCAAGTACGATTTTTTTTTAGTATGCCATCAAATGTTTCTTTCTAAAAAATGATTTTTTATCAACCTACATTTTTTAGGGAAAACATTTTCTATTTAATAATTCTTTTTCAAAAGTCTTTTGTGGGGATTAATCCAAACCTGTGAAGTCAGAAATTATTATTTTGAACTCTAAAGAAGCAGATTTAATTTCTAATACTGTATGAAAGATCACATAATAGGTACTCTGCTTCAAGATAACATATTAATATGATCGTCACATTTTCTTTTTAAGTATATCCCATAATTTTCTAAGAGACAAACTCAAAGACCTAACACAAAATTAAAAAGTTGAATTTTTAAAGCACAACTGGTTCTTCAAATAGGCAATGAAAGCAGTGATCAATACTTCATTCAAAGCTTGTATTCCTGTCTCTCGCAACCTTGAAAAGCCAATAAATAAATCACATCGTGAGTGATTCCAAAAATTCAAATCATTTACAGTGATCATAAGCAGTGAAACCTGATGCACAACGGTGCCAGCCAAAACCAAAAAAACACAACACGTATATCACATCGTTTCGGATTGATCCCAGAGACAAAATGCTTCGTAGCAGCACTCGCAATAATTGAATTGAGAGGTAGGGGAGAAGTAAAAGTAGCGTTCATCAAGCCAATGAAGCATTTAATGTGAAATACAATCAATATGGACGCAGTTTGAATTTCACTCGAGTGCTGTGTCACAATATGATGTGTCGTTGTGTCTCTTGTAGTGATTATATGTCGACAAACATGGGGCAGATGCAATTTAGAAAAATAAACTGAAGGATGAAATTTCCTTCCATTTTAATTTTGTGTATCTTTTGGGAGATCTTGTTATGTCACACACAAAACAATAGTTAACAACAATTTCAAACTTAACAGAAAGACAGTAATACAACTGTAACTTCTCATATCAGATTTTGCAAGTCTTATTACTTAAGTGAACTTGTTTTGTTCATTAATAAAATTCAAATCAATTACGTGTAATCCAAGTTCTGGCAGAATTTGAAATGCATATTCATAATTACAACATCTTTCATATATGAAGTCGAACATCAAACTCTTGATGTACGGTGAGTTGTTACTTTGACAAAGTAACAGCTCCCTGTTTATGTATGTAAATACTCTCACATAAAGTTTCACTATAGCTTTAAACAATTCAATATGCCCCTTTAAAAAGTTCCAGCACGAGCAATAAAGAAATGGTACTGGGATTCTTGATATGCCGTAAGCTGTGTTCATGACATTTAAGTAGTCTAGCTTTCCCAATAACTGATGAAGTTCAGTTCACCGTTCTGGGAGATCTTGTAGAAGGGATGAAAAATATCCCCTATTTTTTTTAATACAAATACAGAACCCATAATCGACTTAATATCCCTTCAAGCTTTGCACAGAAATACACTGTGGACAGTGAACTTAATTTGTCTTCGGCATCTTTACAACCAGAATGCATATAACACAACAATTCAATTGAAGGTCAGGAATTTCAGAGCCGAATTTCCCAAAATCTACAGTGGAAATTGATGTTCATTCTTTGCAAAACTAATATCTCCAAAATATCCAAGTCTTATTGAAATTATAAATTTTCAACATGCAGTAAGACAAACTAAGTATAACAAGTACAAAATAAGGATGACACTCGATTAATCTAATAGTTTCTTCTCAGCATACTATCTCATCAATATTCAATTGTCAAGTGAAATTTGCATGAATATTTTTCAAGTCTATCAGGAATATTCATGGAATTATTTTGTCTTCCTAAAGACTGAAAGAGGAGTTTATGACAATAATTCTTGATTGATGGCTTTACTTGTAGTGATGTGCATTTTCGTTTAATTCAGTAAATGATAAACGATCTATTTTTTCAACCATTTATCATGTACATGATCACATGCCAAAATGCAATTGCACGCCGAAAATGCAATCGCACGCCGAAAAAGCAATCGCACGCCGAAAAAGCAATCGCACACCGAAAATGCAATCCCACGCCGAAAATTCCAGAAATTTTTGCAGAACTGGTTCTATCCCTGCAATAAACACAACCATCATGTTTTCCAGTCCAAAAATAAGTAATGTCACAAAACTTGAGTAGGGGGCCATATTAATGAAGTCTTTAAATTACCAATAAGGCTGAAAAAAGTTATCAAAAATAATTATCCGTGGTTTTAAACACATTAAAACGATGTACAAATGAAATATCAGCAAGTAAATTGCTGTCTTGCAAGCATTTTAATATGTTCATCCCTTTAAGGGATTTGAGCTTTTGCAATGTCTCACTTTAGAGCTAGGTTAGGTTCTAACCTGAATACGTTCAGATTTTGCAGCGTTTATCACATCCTAAGCATATTTTGGATATTTTGCTGTGTTGCAATGTTTGCCTTAAATAGATTGATATATTCATGCAATAACAGTGCATATTGTTGCATAGTTTGAACAAATTTTGCATTCCAAAATTCACTAAAAATGTTTCAAATACTCGGATTTCGCTTGGTGCAGTCCGAATGAATTTAGCATACATAATAACATTGGCTGGGAAATACCGCCGATGGAAAGAAATCTCTGCTTTCAACAGTTCAATATGGAGTTCAATGGTTTGAGCCTTAAACTGTAGTTTGTCACTTGCACTTATTGGGCTTAATATCCCATTTGGGATCTGTCTTACAGGATAGCCAAATTGGAGTATAATATTTGTAGTTGACAGCTCGTTTGGGCTATAAGCTTTAGGTTAAAACTATTAAATAGAGCATACTCTGAATAGGCTATCCTATCATGCATATACCGCAATTGAGGCTATAAAATCACCTAAGTGTAAACAACCAAGATCCACAATGACTCCATTGCCACATTACACGCATGAGCTGGCCTGCAGTAATATTATCCACAATAACTTGCCTATTCACCAGAAGTTATTTGTTTGATATAGTTAATGCATAAAATCACGAGTTTATTCTTGATGTGTATTTATTCAGGGGTCAAGTAAGTGCATGGTCCATCTTTGAGAGGACTATGAAAGAAATTTTTAAAGGATTAGTTCAGTGGTCAAGCATGTCCATCTTATATGAAAGTGGACTTCAAAAGAAACAAAATGGTGAAGAAAGCATTCAAAAATCTTATTCCACTAAGGAGATGTTCAAGTTTTAAAGCTCTGTCTTATCTGTGTAGAAATGACTGGTGTAGTAAGTCTAAGTTGGCGACGCATCCTCACATTCTTAACAATTGTTACTGTTCTATTTCTTTTTTTTCACTAATTAAATTACCTTTCCTGGAACTTTCTTTCTTTCTATATTAATACCCTTCCTAAAGATTCAATTTGACTACTTTTTGACATATCCCATGGTTTGTAAGCCACAAAATGGCAGACAAAAATATGATAGAATATACGAAGAATTTGAGAAATCTGAGGCTCTGACATCACAACTAGTCTGATTTCAGTCATTTCTACACAAATGATACCAAACTAAACTTAGCTATCTCCGTAACGGAATAAATATTTGAATGCTTTTGCACTATTTTGCTTCTTTTGAAGTCCTATTTCATTTAAAATAAACTTGCTTGACCCTGAAATTAACCTTTAAAATCTTTTGAGTTATATTTTGTTATGATGATTGCCACTCGAAGTGTATTTGTGGGATGCTATTATTGATTAATTGTGCTTCATTTATTGCAATAATCAATTATTTGTTCAGAATGGCTAATATTTTAGCCAGTTAGCAGTATGAGTAAAAATACCATAGTTAAAATAATGTCTTGTTGTAAAGGATGCAAAATCCATCTTGATTTTATACAGCAGTATTTTGCTGTTAGTTTGTCTGCATGTTTATGATTTCAATTTCACTCAAAAGCAAACATTGCTAATAAAATTTCCTTCATATTGCAGTTGAGGCTTAAGTTTTTAGGCTTACTTGAAAAACAGTTTTCACATTTTCAAACAATATTTAAGCCCCAATACACAGTGGGGCACTTGAGTCCTGGCATGCCTGGGGGCCCATGGGGATTTTGGCCTCTGCAGTGATGTCAGAACCAATCTTATACCCACCCTCAAAACATATATTGAGCTACTACATCATTGATGTTCTAGCATCACAACCAATGGCGCTGCCAGGAGTTTGATATTGGGGGGCACAAACCATTCTGGCATGGGGTAAATGGGCCTGCCTTAGGGCCTCACTTTTTCCAAGATTTAGATGCCCCAAAAGACTGAATGTGTGCAATACTTGGCTCTTTTAACTAAATTAGGATGATTACAAACGATCTAATATACCAGCATATAATTTTACAATGATACAGACTACCCCCAATTAAAAAAAGGTGAAAAATAGGGCTTCAATATTGGGGCACAAACCTTAGCCCCTTGTGGGGTCTAGGGGCAATACTCAAGTCATAATATCATCCATGAATGAATGTGCTATAGCGCCAGGTTCTTAATACAAGCATGTTCTCTATACCATCTCGAAATCCGAAATATCATTCCTCTGTACATATAGCATAATGGTGGGGGAGGGGGTCCTTGCATTTTTCAAGTTTGAGATATTTTGACATTTCTGACATAGGGGGGGGGAACGTGCCCCCCATGATGGCACCACCAATCACAACGATATTAAAGCTCCCGCTTGCATTTCCCAAAAATAAAATAAACATAAAACATGTATTACTTTCCTACTCTAATTAACTACCCACCAATGATACAATTTATTAGACTCATCGGATAATCTTTGCATTTATTTGTGGTGAAAATAACAATCAATGTTTTTTGTCTGTGTATTTCTGGGTCCGTTTGACAGCTTGTTAAACAGGTGTTAACCCAATTCAGATTTAAGCCTGGGCCTAATCTGCTTATCTAAATCAGGCCCAAGCCTCTACATCAAGTACTATAAGCTCTACATTCGGCAAATCAAAGTGAAAGATTTTAACAATTAATTAACTCCTGCATTAAAAAGGATTAAATTCTTGGTTGATTGTTTGTTAAGTTTGAATTGTGAGATCCTTGGTTGATCCTTCATTAAGTTTAAATTGTAAGATCATTGGTTGATCCTTCATTAAGTTTGAATTGTAAGATCATTGGTTGATCCTTCATTAAGTTTGAATTGTAAAATTATTGGTTGATCCTTCATTAGGTTTGAATTGTAAGATCCATGGTTGATCCTTGATTAAGTTTGAATTGTAAGATCCTTGGTTGATCCTTGATTAAGTTTGAATGGTAAGATCCTTGGTTGATCCTTCATTAAGTTTGAATTGTAAGATTATTGATTGAAAGAGTTTTGTCTATGGTGTAAATGAATATTGATTTTGAATGCAAAGTATTGTTGGGAAACTGATAGGGGGCACTTTCTGGTAGGAACGATGTTTTCAATCGTGTGCACCACAATCGATAAACGATTACATCCCTCCTATTTACTTGGTACATGATGCTGTCATATAAAAGTATTTTAGTGCAGAAAATAGAGTACGACATCTGGCATGTGCTCCCTCTAATCATTTCCAGATTTGCAAAACATATGCACATTATACCCTACAGGCTTCTAACCTTAAAACATTCAAACATTTATGAACAAATCAATCTCTAAGGAGACCCAAATCAAATGCTTAAATTATGAACTTCCATGAAATAGAACTGTCCAAATATGATTTACTGTTCATGTGTGTAAATCACAAGCGTAAAATAACTATAATGATACCTTCAAATTTGACATTAAAATACCCTGGGATTGAGAATCTGCAATCAATTTTCTTCTGAGCTAATACTTGCAGAGAAATGATTTCAGCCAAGAATCTTCTGTACTTGGTTGGTTTTGTATGACTCACAGGATCATATTCTCGGACATTGATCATTCCAACCAATGCAGTGAAACAGCATTGGAAATACACTGTCGGAAGTAGTTTAGCCCTTACTCTACCAGGGCTTTGAAAAAAGCGACCTCAATTTTCGTAACTTTTTTTTTCATATGCATTTTTGACAACTCTCCTCTCATTTTCTTTCGTTACAAGTTTGGTTGGAATAGATGCTAAGATATTTATCTTTTGAGTAACAATTAAAACCAATTTAGGAAATATTGGACAAAATTATGCAAATTAAGCAATTTTTGGCTAAATTTGGTCAACAAATAGTCAATCTTTGCAGAAGTATAACTTCTTGTCAGTATTGAAGACAGAAATTTGTGTTACATATTCAGATTCTTTTTGAAATTTTTCTTTTCAATGATACTAATCTATAATTTTTAGAAAGAAAGGAAAGGGAAAACATATCAAAAATGATAAAAGTCAAACGATCCCTAAAAGCTGCAGCAGAAAAATAATTAAGCTGTGGTCACGGTGAGACTCGAACCCGAGCGCTCGCATGCTAGTCGCGTTCATTTCCTCTGCACCACGTAGTCGTTCAAATTGGAAAGGTGTAATATATTTCTTATAGGATAACTTCTAAATAGAGGGAGGTATGCCTTTATTTATATATCAAACGAAAGAAAATTGCAAGCGCTTTCGAACGGCGGTTCCACAAAGCATGTGTGATGTGCAGTTTGGGTTACACAATTTTTTGAAAAAAACGGGTCAAAAATGGCAGAAATTTATGAAATTTTGAAGAACAAAACACTGCATGTACGGATTATAAAAATTATACCAGAAACCAATACTATCATGTCTTAGGACTTGCGTGTTTGATTTTGAAGCAAAAATGTGATCTTGAAGTTATCGTAAGATTTAAAAGGGAAAAAAAAAATTGTAATTTTTTTAGCAATTTTTGAGTTTTACCCTTTTTCAATGTACTTTTTCTAAAAATGTTGTAATATGACCCCAATGAAAGTTTCATTTTGTGAAAGAAATATCAGAGTACTTTAAAATGATACCAAGATTACTTCTATACGACTGTGGTAAAGTCCCGATTTTATTTTTAGAAAAAGGTGGTTTGAAAAAGATGGTTTGAAAACGGCGATACTATCGCCGCATGGTAGAGCAAGGGTTAAAGACATATTTCCATAAATTTTCATTTTTTCATATGATAAAAAAAACAATTTAGAAACAAAAAATTGAAAAAACTATGTTAATATCTTATTTCATTTAGAAGTTACTGAGTGACAACATCTGAGATATCATAGAGACAATTTGAACAAAATGTCTTGTGTATTTCCTTAAAAGTTACTTCAATCAAAAAAAATAATACTTTTCCACCCCGTCTCTATAATGAACCAAAATGCTGTTCGATAATGTAAAAAAAATTGTGATTAAATTTATAAGAAATACATAAGAACTGTGCTAAAATTGCCTTGATGACATCACCAAGCTAAAGGACATACACTGTACGAGGTGTTTTTAAAAACATATTTCTACTCTTTTAATTATTATAACTTCTAAACGGAATAAGATATGAACATAGTTTTTTCACCACTTTGTTTCTACAAATTATCTCCATCATATATAAAAAAAATGAAAATCCAAGGGAATATTCCTTTAAAGTAGCCCTCGAAAAGCAAAGTTCTTGAATTTGCTAATTCATGGGAATTAAATTGAAATAACAGGTCTCTTTTTTTAATACAAGTGTTGGTTGTTGAAAATAAAATTTAGTAATCATTAGAAATAACTATGGTTGATTTAAACATTCCTATCAAAGGTCATCAATACCCTCACATGAACGGAAAGTGTATTAGAATATTCTAGAGACTCTAGAGTAATACTCCTCACATTTGCTTCAAAAGGTTAATCACCTAAAAGGGAAAACAGGCTTATATATATATATATATATATATATATATATATATATATATATATATATATATATATATATATATATATATATATATATATATATATATATATATATATATATATATATATATATATATATATATATATATATATATATATATATATATAAAACAAAATAGGAAAAATTGACAATGTCTCTAGCCAACAGATTATTTTATATATGTATATATATACACTGTATAGAGTAAGATTTTCAAATGTCACATTCAGAATTTCAAATATTAAAAGGAGGTAAACAACAGATCAAGGATAATTAATGAATTTCCACTAATTAACAAGGAAACCAAAATGATTAGTGGTTCCTATGCATTCTTTCATTGTTAGTTGATTTTCAAGTTTTATACTAACTGGTATTGCATATGATGAAATATGCTAAATAACATATTCATACAGCAAGCCATGCCCACCATGCATATTAATAAAATAGAACCTGTTGACAACACTTGTATGATGCAAAACATGCATATGGTTGCACATTTATCACTGTTTTAATAATTTTACATAAAGCCCCCCTACCAAACCAATAGGTCACATATACGGACCATAACTCACCAGTACAGTGTACCACATACTGTATGACATGTGTGAGATGTGTTTGCAAGTTTTCTTTTTTAAAGCATTTTCACATTGAGGCATGCATATTAGTGATATAACCTGACAACATAAGCATGTAGGCCTACAAAAGAATTGGAAGAATAACATGCAAGTATGATGCAAACAGACATATGGTTGCTATAAATGTATCACTTTTTCAAGATTGTTTTATTTTATATTAAGTCCCCCCTCCCCCTCCCAATTAGCAATATGCATGACATCACAACCAAAAACAATAGGGCACACAAACAGACAATGAGCTATCTGTGTACAATATTATGTCCTGTATCCATAATGTATCGTCCATATCGAGTTATTGTGTTAACAAGCTCTTTTCAGCAAAACCATATTCAGCCTCACCCACCATGTATATTAATGATATTCAACAATGTTATACCATGAATATGTATACACTAGCTAACAACATAAATATACCAAGTATAAATCGTTGTGAAAATATAAGCATTTGATGATTTTTACATTAAGCATTGTATGCATGACATCACCACCAAATCCATTAGGGCAAATATAAGAGCTATCTGTGTACCACATATGAATCAAGTTTATCATTCTTTAGATATCATGTTTACAAGCTTTTTGATGCAAAATAATATTAAGCCCCACCCATTCTGCATGATAATGAACTTCAACGCTTTTATTCCATGAACATGCACACACCAGCTAACATCATAATTAAACCAAATATAGAACAAAACAGACATGTGATTGTTCAAATAAGAGCATTTCAACATTTTAACAATAAGCCCCACCTACTTATTAATATGCAACACCACCACAAGAAACAATAGGACATATCTACAGATCATGGGCTGTGTACCATATATGACATGAATCAAGTATATCATTCTTAAGATATCGTATTAACAAGATTGCTGTTACAGATACACACACATACATACATACATACATACATACATACATACACATGCCAGCATGACTGTTAGCATCGGAACCATTTTCACGTTTATAGTTTGACTATTTTTCTTATGCAATAGACAGACAGGATGAAAGTGGGCCATGATAGTTTAGTTTATGGGAGCATAAAACATAATCATGTACAAACTTTGTATTTCTTGATTATCTACATAAAAAAGCATGCATTCCTGAATAAACCAGTCTTCGAATTATAAAAATAGCATATTTAGTTTCTGAATTATCACTGACCAGATCGTGATGATTTTACACAGGCAAAACTTGTAATGTAGGAAAAACAGCTGTAAAACCTTTCTATATTCTTTATCTTCTCTCCCTTATATGCATCTTAAAAAATTATGTCTTTTACTTTGTAATAATGTAGATTTGGATTGGAGTGGAACTATGATTAAAAAACTTTCTAATTAACTAACACCTTTTCCAGAAATTATGGTACATAATTAAACGATGAATTAATAGAAGGAAATAGCAAGGTCTGCTCAAATATGACAAACTATGTTTTCTCAGTGACAAAAATTTGTTCAAAATGTCAGATCTCTGGATGGACAACTGCCATCCATCATTAATATTCTAAGAAAACTGCAACACTCTCTAAGCTACCTGCTCTGTTACAGTAAAGATGAAGAAAATCATCTATCTCAATCTGTGCAGCGGTCCAATTTGCCACTGTTCCTAAAACAGTGATGGCTTTTTATGCAGAAACAGTGGAAGAGTGTTCTTTTCACAAGCACGTTGCATCACTGATCAATAACTTGATTTCTGCCTAAAGTAAAGTGCATTTTGCTAATCTCTTCCAGTAAGAAAAAGCTTATTCTACCATGCGTACAAATGTCAGCATAATTAATCATGAAAACACATATGCAAGGCTGAGTGCATGTGTACGACTGTATGTAACTGTATGCTACATCATGTAAATACTATTCTATCACCTCTACTGCCCGGTTATATTTTCTAGGTTTCTGATTGGGTGACAAGGCTCATTGGCATATGCAAGCAGCTCAGTTAATACTCAACGAATGGGCTAATTGCATATGCAAATTGAAATTTTCCAATACTACTGAATATTCAAATACTTAATTTGCATAAATGTGCAACTTATTAACCTACAATTATATACCATGCAGGTATGGGGTAAAATGTTCTCAACTTCTATTAAAGTGTAATACACTGAGTGCATCTTTGTTTAACAATAAGTCTGAGTCAAGTCAATATAACTGATCTAGAAAAACCGGAAAAATAAGAATTTGACAAATATTTTTCCATGTCCCAATTTACACTAAGTCCAAGGTCAATAATCTTTGTAGCGTTAGTGATCTATTAGCATTATCAACACACAGAGTACATACAGAGATCAAGTGTACGCCACATACTAACACTGTGTATGTAACAACAACAACTAGGCTTAGCGTTAAGAGTCTGTAACTGTAAAGTCTGAAGATAAACACAGCTGTACCAGTGTCAATGGGAAAGTAGGTTCTTACTAAGGTTTTTATTTTGAATACAAACCTCTTATTACTATAAGTGCTATAACTTATGGTAATTTGTTGGGCATATCGGGTTAATATTAAATAGATCCTGAGATACTCGCGAGTTCGAAGCTAAGCTTTTCAGTAGTACATTGCATTACTGAGTTACGATAACCTTAGAGCCATAAGTTCTATTTCAAGAACTTTATAAAAATGTTTGGGACTATTCTTGTATTTCGCAAATACACTACCGCTATTGCCATCTAAAACGTAGCCCTGGAATTTGTAAGTGAAAATTATTGTATATTGTCACAAACATATTGTTTTGTGTGTGAATAAACGCTGACAAAAGCAAGCTGATATCCTTCTTTCTTGGATTTTTTTGCATTTTTGGTCATCGGTCAAAAACGTCATCATACAGATAAAACCACAATTTGTAATTGGTTGATACGATTGTTTATAATTAAACAAATTAGATAGCTTGCCCATATGCTGTTTGTAATGTCTAATTTCATCAAAAATATTATTTCATTTTTGTTGAAGTTTTTGTAATTTTTTGCTGAATAATTGCTAAATATTTTCATTTTATGGTGATAGAATAGAAATAAACTTCTCTCGCTTGTCCATTGTTTGCTAATAACCGGCTCGCCCAAATAAATTGAGGAATAATCATTCTTCAAATTAATTGGGCTTGCCCGTTATTAGCCAACAATGGGCTCGCAATTGCAGTTTATTCCTTAAATAACCAACTTATATACTTGCACATATTAACCAATAAAGTAGTTGTAAAATCAAAACAATTTTGAAGAAAGAAATCTGTACTGTTATTGACAAAAAAGTTGGAACAGTGAAAATCTTGTGTCGAAAAACTTAAAAACTTTAACCCCTGATTTAACAGGTTACATGAATGATTACAGGATTGCAGTATGTCTGTAGATCGTCATCTCCCATGGCAACTAGAGTACATTCAAATTTGTAATCTTTAATAAAAAAAAGAGGGCAATCTGAAGATTGGACAACCATGATACAATGTGTACACCATCTTGTATCAAAGTATACTTATAACTTGCATCAACAATATCAGTTTCCTGTCTGACTTGCAAATAACTAATAGATACTGTTTTAGCTGCATCCCAATCATCCCAATGTCAGTCAGAGATCACTTTTAATTTAACAAGGGGCCTGTCATAACTCTTCTTGCATAGCTCACCTTTTAGAAGTTACATTTAATTTAGATTTCAATTGTTACTGTATGTTCACTATGCCAAAATGCACAACACATGTTGTTCTGACTCCTATATTTCAATGCAAGCAATTACAAAATATAACACCATGAAAATAAGCCATTACACCATGAAATAGCCGTAACCTGTCTTAAAACATGTCTAGAACATATGGCAGATATTTACAATCACCATGGAAACAAACGCTCTGGTCAGCTACAGCCTCATTGCTACAAAATCAGTATCATCCTAGGTCAGTAAAGGTAGATAGAAGTTATTTGACCCTTTAACAGTTTATTTTGGCACTAGTTAGGCATTCACTATCAGGAATTGGACATGAACCTTGTAACAACCCTGATGGAGTTCACAGCAAGGAGGATTTTATCATTAATTCAGACCCTGGTTAGAGAAACTTGAACTTTCAACAACAAACAATAACTGAACTGAGCTGTTTAAACCACACCAGACTTGTTCATGATTGCTAGTACACTGTCTGCTACAGTAAGATGGAAAGATCTTCCCTTTGAAAAAAAATAATTTAGAATACCTTCATATGACAAAACTTGATCCTGAAAAAATTAATCAAATTCAACTACACTATTGTATATATAACACCCTATTTCTAGTCAGATGAAATCCCAAATGACATTTCAATTTATCCTTGTTATATAGTTTAATATATTACCACAAATACATCATCAAAATTGTTTATGTTAAAAGAATAATCTTCAGAAAACATACCTTCATTCATTCAATTTCAAAGCCAGCAAGCATTTAATCGGCTCAAATTCTAAAATTATGATCACCTAAGAAGATTTTATGCTGAAAGATAGTATCCACAGAACTTATAAGAACTTCTTGCTTGTATTAAAATTCAGGTTCTCTCTGCTGCTCAAAACTACAAAAATCAAGTCCTCTTGGTATAAATTACTAACCATCAACAACAACTAACAGACCTAAACAAAACTCAGCTTCCTTTATAAAACTGATCAAATGTTTACTGATGTGCTCAGTAAATAAACTTCAACTTCTCTTGAACCTGAACTAATAAATGATATCACCGTTTTTTGTGTTGCCTCATAAACAGATAATCAAACAGAATCAAAGATAATTCTTTTGTCGCACCCTATTTAATTGAAACTGGGATAAATATCTGCTTCTTGTTGTGTGTACACAAAGGCAATCAGGCGTGTGTGGTGTTAAAATAGCTTTGTGGTGTTATTGTGGGCAGGTAAAAATCAATAATTCTAAGGACTTAGGAAGAAAACTTTTTGGATGAGGAGAAAGAATCAAACAATATGGATTGCTGAACAGACAAAGTAAACCCTCTTTAAACAAGGCAGCTTCAAGGAGCTTTTGACAAAGGTTTAGGAAGTTATCTTTGAAGTTCAACATGAAAAGACTTAGCTTGATAAGAAGAAGGAATAAAAACTTATTCTTTGTTTCTAAATAGCTCCTCCCTCTTAAAAAGGATAATAGAGGAGGTAAACATGAAATAAAGGTCTAGCGTTAAGTTGAATGGGCTACATATATATAGTTTTCTTTTAACTTTTGCAGTACAAGATTGCAACACACCCTTCAACATTAGTGCATGTAGATTAACGCGATCACTTTTCCCACGACATTAAATATACCTCTCAATACATACAGCGATACCAAAAACTAATACTCAACTATGAATTTTTTGTGAACTAGGCTACTTCGTATGCTACAATTCTAATGTTATGGTATTAAATCTGAAAGTTAAGTAAAAAAAAGTAAGTTTCTGTTGAGTTAGATCAGGGAGGTAACACAACATAACACCACTCTGGTTTGATATGGTACATCAATGAATACTGTTATATGAAATATGAGTACTTAGCATACTACAGGAGGATATTTTTTACAGAAAGGAACTGCAGCCATGTGTGACAAATAAGTCAGAAAAATGCAACATTCATTTTCAATAACTTCCAGTTTGAAATTTAAGTCCAAACATTATTGGGGAGGAAGGTCCTTCATTGTTTCTGCTTCTCACCTTTGGAACCAACTCCCCTTAAAAGTCAGATAAGCAGGTACTTTTTCTAAATTTAAGAAGAACCTAAAATTCCTTAATAACAAAAGCTTTCACATAATTTTGTACCTTTTAAATTATCTACTTCTTTCATTGATTGTATCACTGTGTATTATGTGTAGTCCCTATCAATTAATTATTGTTAATTGCACCATGAACTTTCTTTGAATGGTACGTGTGCAATTTAAGTCTTATTATTATTATTTTATCAATTAACAAACATGTGCATTTAAACAGCTTTCTACAAACAGACCTGAAGCATCACATTTCCCCTGTTCCTGTAACCATGGAGCTATCTATTGTGTAACATGCAGGTAAAGGTGTTTGGAAGGTCAATCAAGACTTCTTTGGGCCTTCAAAATGTGAAAATGGCATCGCCAAAATGGCGAATTAGACTTCCCCCCCCCCAAAAAAAATAATAATAATAATCAACCAACGAGTACTTCTAGGGTACCATCAGGGATATGTTACTTTCCCTGGTACCATATTAGAGTGGTACTTTCTTGCTATAATCAACATATCCCTGCTATAATTATATAGGATATCGGAGCAGGTTAACAGTACAGGCTTGAGCGCTGTGTAGTGGCTGCAGTTTTGAGCCTTAAACTGTTCCACTGTAAAGCACTTTTGAATACTTATCACACATAAAAAAGCACTACAGTATATAAGAACTCTAAATTATTATATTTGTAACTTTTGTAAGCAATATGACACCGTGTTAATATCAAATTCACCTGTCTCACATTAATAAAATCCCCCTGCAGTACTTCCAAGTGCATTACACAAAATTTCAAAAAATTAATGTCTCATAAATGAGTTCAATGTCACATTAATGAGTTGATTGCAAATATTCGCATTTCCCCCTCATTATGTTACAAATATGTCACAGCTCATGGTGAACATAGGGTATTACTATTATATTCACCACAAGAATGAGAATGACAGGAATCTGAACACAAGCACAGTGATGTCTCATCATTCCCCATCAAACCCAGAAGAGCACTCTATAGAAACCCTAGATGTTCTACGAACCACAAACCACAGGCATTACCAAATTATCCAATTCATGTCCTGCTAAATATGTCTCTCACTGATGATGCATGTCCATAATTTATAAACTGGTGACAGTTACACTATAGGCAGTACTGACTACTGAAAGTGCATCATATCTAAATAAACTGAAATGAAAGCAATTACCAACAGACCAACCACCTTCAACCTGAAATCTGTTGTTTCTCATTTTCTATTCAAATTTTCTGTTCCTTCCAAGCCATTTATTTGTTTACTTTAGAAGCACTGCTCAATGTCACAGATGTGACTAATGCCATAAATCACATTTTTACACTTCACACTTAGAAGCCAAGAATTTTCATAACAACAGTAGAAAAGTATTCCAAGTTGTGTAGTAAAGGACCCTGATTTTTGTAAGATCAAATGAAATTTACCAAAAATACAACAAACTAGCCATAGCATTACTTTATCCAAATTTTAGAAAGTTTGAAGTAACTGGAAGAAGGAGCAATGCCAACAATACTAACTCTAGACTTGAAGCTGTCAAGAGATGGTGATGTCCACAATTTGCTTGGACAAAAAGTTCTACAGGCACATGGTGTATGGGAAAACGAGGACTGTAAAGCTGTACAGGAAGGTGGATTCTGGTGGAATGACAAATTTGTTTAATTAGCTAGAACCAATTTGCTGTCAGGAATGTCAATTACATCACTGTTACACAAGTTTGGGAATGGTTCTTCGGTGACATTGCAGAGACTCGCATCCAAGTTGATCAGCATCATGGCATGGTGCTAACGCTTCTTTCATGATACTTCAAAGCAGTAAGAAAGGCTATAGACTATAGTATATATGCTCAGTTGGCAGAACTTGGGTTCTCTCTCCATCTGAAAAATCTTTGATGACAAAACACAACTCCATTCAAATTACTTTCAGACCCTGACCATTTATCCTTCTTCATATTTGTGGAGAAACAGTAACTGTTTATTTACTATAGGTGCAGCCAAGGAGTTCAAGACTGGGTCATTTGACACCCCCAATGCCTTTCCAAAAGGTTAAAAGGTCCAGATTTTGAGGAATAACCTTTTTTTGCTCTTCAATACAAGAGACCACCATTTTGACACAATATTGGAAAAATTGTTTGCTATAACTCCAACCTCCCCTCCACTCTCTCCCATCCAAAAGGCTGGCTACACCCTTGCTGTTGATGTTATGACCACACTCCATAAACTCAGTGACTATTTCTTTTTTAAAATATTTTTCTCAACATTTCCACCAACATTGCGACAATTCCCTGCACAATCGTCCAAGTGAATGAAGGTAGACCTATACTTGTAAGCCTAGGCCTCTGAAACAAGGTGACCGGTTTCGCACTAATATGAGTCCACATATATCCCAATAAAGCAGATCTCCAAATCTACCGATTTGGGTATGTGCCCATGTCCATTGAAAAAGTTGCAGCACACACTAAACAAAAGTTAATGGGATTTAACAAGTCTCAAAAAAAAGTTCCTCAATTTTTCTGGGAGCAGAAACAACAAAGCTAAATGGTCAAAATTTGAAGGAAAAAAAAAAGACAACAATTTTTTCTGATTTTTTTTTTTTAATTGTGAAACGCTTGAAAAATACATGTAATGTCAGAGCATACATGTACAAGTGTGTGCACAAAAAAATGCATCACCCTCTAAATCAACATGTGCAATATTTTGAATATCTTACCCTCGTGTCGCGTACATATGCATATGGCACTATACACGCGTTGGAAGAGCAACGCTCAAACAGTGCAATCCAATTCACGCACTTTATATACGCCTGTGAAATTTTCTCACCCGTGAAATATTCTCGCCCGTGCTGCTCTTTCCTAACAGCTGTACACTTGCGTATCGTATGCTTACCATAGAAAATTCAGTTCTACACAGGAATTTCATTGTAAAAGACCACGGAGCCAAAACTTCAAGAATATAACAATTTTTGGTACATTTTCAACAAAAGGTTTTACTCAGTGATATCATCATTTGTTTCAGGATTGTCTCCTTAATACGGGGACTAAGTTTTCATGTTTACAAGGTAAGGAAAGAAGTTGATAGCCATCGGAAGTAAAAGTTTGTTGTTTCAGTGATGTTACATAATATTACAACATCATTGTATTGATATGGTGGCTCACTAACTAGCTTAAGTAAAATTTGCGTCGCGACAGAAAATTGCACCTCGCTAAAGCAAATTTCTCCAGTTTGAACAAAAAAGCATTTCTAACAAATTTTCCAGTATCATTAGAAAGCCTCAATTGTAAACTTTGTGTGTAAGCAAAAAGTCAAAGCATCTTATAATATTTGTTTCCTGTATGAATATCTAAAAATCGCACGCCGCGTCGTATTCGATGTGTTACGGCCTTTAAGGCTTGTGACACACCGAAGGCGATGCGGCAAGCATTTTTTTAAACAAAATTGAATAAAACAAAGGAAAAGAAACATTTTGACCTCTTGTTTTTATTGATAGATTGTCATCGTATGTATGGTTATTCAGATGATCACTGAAAATTGATTGAAAGGGCGTTTCTACGCCCATTATAGCAAATTCGAGTCGCGGCAGAAAATCGCACCTCACTAAAGCGAATTTCTCCAGTTTCAACAAAAAGCAGTTTTCCAGTAGCCTATCACCAGAAAGCCTCAATTATAAACGTCATCATATGTAAGCAAAAATTCAAATTATCTTATAATATTTGTTTCCTGTATGATTATCTAAAATATCGCTCGCAGCGTCGCGTTTGGTGTGTAACGGCCTTTACAGTTAGAAAGAATGCAGTGGGTCGACAGTCACAGTGACAGTGGGGCTTCACGTTTCTGTTCGGTTTCGAAGTCGTCTATCCTACACCATCTCCCTGATGAAACTTCATTTTAAAAGTATATTTCATAAAATACTTACAGTTCTCAGCACGATGGGCAAGAAAAACGGCTAAATCACAGTCACCTCACTTCATTCAACACTAAGCCTTTGTACTTCCCAAATGCTAGGCCAATGCTGTATTCATAGTGTAATCCAGCTCCAAAATATCGACATTCCACATACATTCACATCACACACGTGCAATTTACTCTTTCTTCTCAGATCTGCCGGCCACTATGCGTACACATCACTCGACTAGACTAGAGCTAGCTCTAGGTACGCCAGCTGGTCGTCATGAGTACGACTACCTCCTAATACTATTTTGTTAAATTTAAAGTCTTACATTAACAAATTTTGCTTATATTGTTGTAAAACAATACATAGTAAAAAATGTTTTAAATACAAGTTTATTCTTTAATAGATATATGTATAAAATGTTTTAAATGGTGTTTCAAGCTGTTATTATTCTTAAACAGTAGCTTTTCCAGAAGGAGTATTTCTAAAGAATTTCTAAAAGTAGCGTATGTAGCAACCAATCAAAAAGTTTCTTTCCTGCTGCATATTTATATATCTCGTCCATTTTGCGGGAATTGGAAACGTGTTGGATGGATATGTAAACATTTCCGGTGACGAACTATCCTTGCCAGTAAACAAAGGAAAAAATACCTCTCTAAAATTAGTTTTTATTCTTGGGTTGGGAATTAGAGAAAGTGGTTTAAAGAGCCTACTTCCGGGAAACAGTGTATGGGAATAGAACGGCGTACATTGTGTGTTTCTAAGAGGTTTTGATGTACAAGACAATAATCCAACTTCTAAGGAAGGACTATGAGCTTGGATTAAGCATTGTCAGCTTGGATTAAGCATTGTCAGCTTATTCAAATATTGATAAACCCCTGTCTTCTATTTTCAGTGGCCGTTTTATGCTCAGTTTATAGCTTTCGTGATTGGTATTTGGATAGCTCTCTTTAATTACATTTTATTCAACTACTGTGCTTTATAAAAACTTCATCATGACAGTCCAATGCTCCAACATTTTAGAATGGGGATTGAGGGGTGGGGGAGGGGGAGGCACTCCAACCGATCGTAATTTTGAAACGGAATTTACATTATACAAATGCAAAAATGGATTGAGTGATTGATAGTCATGCTTATATTTTGTGTTCCTTCCAAAGCTATTTAGAGCAAAATAGCTGATTCCTAGTGGCACTGGCAATGTCAAGCGCCACAAACTGAGAAACTAGGGAGGTTGCTTTTCAGAGCGCTGTCAAAAACTTTAAACACATTACAACTTGACCAAGTAAATGCAATATTTTAGAACGTAACATGAGAGTCTAACCTAGCTGCCTTGTAGCCAGTGATTTTAAAAAAAAGAATACAATCTGACAATTGAAAAAGAGAAAGAAGTAACACAAACTTATTCTATACCCACCACCCCCTCCTCCACAAAACCTAATTTAAATCACAACTTTAATAACATTATTGGAAAATATATTCCCTAGTTTTTGATATTTCAGTAAGTAGGCCTACAATTTGTAATGTAGGCTATACGCATGCAGGTATAGGCCTATGCAAATGGAGACAAGAGTTCCTTTTTATGTCTGCCCGTTTGCACATTGTTTAAGGCGTTGATTTTTATGGGAAATTTGTTTATTTTCGTGGCTTTTGATGGATTTTCCAGCGGCAATTTTGATAATGATATTACCTGTGAACAATTTGAACTATTTGAAGGCATAGTTTAATCCAGAGCAGCAGAGGGGCGAAGCTTTTTCTTAGCGTATAAGTCTTTTCAAATAAAGTTATTCATATATTTTAATAGTCACTATCCAAAACACCAATTGTATAGATAAATAGGCCTACCTAAAAAAGATTTTCAAATATTCATCAGTAGATTCTTCGCGCCACGACGGTTGGACCCCTAAATAAATCGCAAAGCATCGGCGTATAGTAAGGCAGGCTACAAGACAGCCCTACGGCGCTGCCCACACTCCACACAGACCCGTAGCCAGCATGGTGTACGTAGGGTCGTGCCCCCTCTCCCCATCACCTCTTTCCATTGCGAAGGTATGCGCCCCTCTTGCGAAAAATCAAAAATCAAACGAAAAAAATATAACACAATGGTTATATGGGAAATCTGTCTAAGTTCCCCATCGTTAAGTTATTGCGAAAATTCCTGGCTACGGGTTTGACTCCACACCAGTTATAGCCCAATATCCTAAAGGCGCCCTCAACATTGGTTGTAAGCCTCAGGTCACGCAATGTAAGGGACAGGGGTATGGGGTCGTTATCCCATCCCATTTGTTTTTGCTGGGCAAAATATAAAGAAAAAATATGAAAATTTGAATATTTTGTACCGGGCTATCAATAAAAGGTCCAAAATCACATGTGGCTTTCAAGGGGTTTCCCTGGTAGGTGAGTGGCGTATTTAAGCATTTTAGTACCCGTGTTGGGGTGGGGAATGGTAATTATCAGAATATCTTATTTTATAATCTAATTTTGTCGAACGCGAAAAACCCAAATAAAACCATGACGTTCTCTTGCCGAAGCAGTGACATGAGTCACTAGGTGGAGGAGGGAGAAAGGGAGGGGGACTTATACTGTTAGAAAAACTCTTACCTCCAATCATTTTAGTATAAAAATAATCAGTATTTTTCTAAAAAGGGGGGGAAATTATTCTGTTCTATATTTTTTTTATTTTTTTTATCTCCAGTCATTTGAATAAAAGCATTTTTGTTTCAAAATATTCAAAGCAAAAATTAGCTAGGGGCAAAGTTATCACCAAATTGAGGTGATTATATTAAAAGGTCATCATCAATCTTATATATATTAACTGTTTACAGTTTATTGTCCGAATATATATATTATATACTACACGGCATATCCTGATACTAAAATTTTACTTTCGGAATTTCGCCAGAGAGGAAAGAGGAAAAGTTGACCCCATGATCCCCCATTAAATACGCCACCGCCTTGGTCCCAGTCATGTACTCGCAATGGCAATTTCGGCATGATTATGGTCACCATAGTCCTCCTATATTTTCAAAAGTTTCCTGCAGTTAGAGGCGTAACATAAGGGAGTATAAGGTGTGACATTCCCTAAAAAGTGCCAAATCCAAATTTGACTATTTCGTCGGGCAAAAACATGGTTTGTTTCTTCGCAACAAGACAATGTCGAAAATATTTTGGAAAATATAGCTATTTTTGTCATTTCATGGTCGTGCGAGACGGGGAGAGGGGGCTGGGAAAACTCCCTAGTCTGACAGACACCGATCTTGTCGGGCATAGTGAATTTTTGGAAATGTTCTGTTCAAATCATATCTGAATCAAGCCCGATTCGGCTAGATATCAGAATCATGTCCTCCCGACTCGTTATGATGCAAACAACATCATACCGTGTGCAACAGTATTAGTCGGGCATAGCTGTAAAATATCAGATATATTGTTAAAATTCTAAATTTGTCTCAATAATGTCCGACTCGAGGCTAGATATCATAAGTGTGGCTCCCCACTCGGCATGATGTTGACTTGGACAACATGCTCCTATTGGACAAAATGTCAAATGTCGGCTGATATACCTATATACTGTTCAAATCATATCTGAATTGTGCCCGACAGCCCGAATACAGCTGGATATCAGAATCATGTCCACCCGAATCGGCATGATGCTTTTCAGCTTTTCACCAAACTTAGTCGATCGGGCAAAGATGTAAAATGTCGGATACAGAAGCGTATATAGGCCAGCCTCTCGAAAGTTCGGGGGTTGGGAAAACCGTGACTATTGACAGTTTGATGTCACGGCGAGGGACCTCGATCAGTCGATAACGTTCTGAAAAAAAATCAGGGAAGGCTGACTGGTCGGATGTACTATTGATATCAGAGATTTATGAGAATCCTGCCCAAATCGTCTAGACATGAGAATCATTTCCACTCAACTCAGAATGAGTGCTGATTCGCGGGTTCAGTATACAGAGACCTATATACCAGTATACTGATATATGAAAGTATCAAAAACAAGAAATCTTTAGAGATTCCGCGGCTTCTCCTCCTGGATCCCATGGCTTTGCTTAAGATTTACCTCCACAATTTTACCCAAATTTTCTCAATTTTCAGGGAAATGTTTCTTCTGTCTGTGTAGAAATGGTATTAACCCAACTGCTCAAATGCTTATGATTAGATTTTAGCATTATAAATTGTCTTCTTTTCATCAATTACATTTTGGAATTTGTGTTGTTTTCAGCTTTTTCGGGCAACAAAAACAAGAAACATTTAAACCAGCAGACCAGGGCTTCGCCCTTCAACCCGACAATTTCACCCGATTTTTTTTCAATTTTCAGGAAGATATCTCCTCTGCTTTTTTTAGAAATTGTAACGGAAATGCTTATTTGGGTAGATTTTAATATGAGAATTTTAAAATGATCTTCTTTTATCTTTTTCGAACTTTGTGTTGATTTTCAGCCATTTGGGACATTAAAAACAATCCATTCTTTGCCCTCTCTAGAACCCTTTCCTTCAATTTTCTTGAAATTCTCCTAATTTTTGAGAAGTTTTTTTCAATGTTCTTTAACTATATATATCAGTATATCGGGATATTTTTTTAACATTTTAAACAAAATTTATAATAATTTTAACAATGCCCCTTCCTCCCCCTCCCTCCTCTTTACAAATACTATGATCTTTTATCGTGATAAGAGGCTCATACATTTTTACAAGTTTGTTGGGAGAAAAAAATTGCCCCCCCCCCCACTTCCTTCTGTCAAATAGCGCTCGAAGCCAAGTTACGCCCCTGTCATTGCAGTCACTCCTGGCGCCACCGTGACCCCGAATTCAGACGCCCTGGCAAATGCTTCAGCTGCTGCTGCCGATTCAGAAATTGTCTTTTGTCTTTCACACATCAGTCAGTTACAGTGTACATTTGCAATCTGGTTCGGATCATCAGGAATCTGTTTATTTGTTTCTAAATAACAGATTTCTGGGATCATGATCCAAAAATGGACGTAAAAAAAGCCTGCACTGACCCGTCGGAGAACGAATAATGACATATTTAGTTAAGTGTTCCTTTGCTATAAATTCAAATTACATTTTGATCCCAACATCAGTCTGTCGGACTGGCGAAAGATATTTAACCATTCGAGTGAAATAATTAATCTTACACGTCTTAGAGCAAACTGTTGTCATAGTAACGGTTTCAATCGAAACTAAATGGTGGCATGCAGCTATTATACTCATGATTAATCAAGTTATCGATATTTTCAACTTGATAACTTCGAAATTCCCTGATATTTCTGATATAGAACCCTGGATATACTACTGTACTAGCACGATACGTTCTTGGCCTTGAATTTCAAAATAAAGACAGAAAAGGTGGATGTATCTTATGGAATCAAACATTTTTTGATAATCATGAATCATTTGCCATTCATGCAGTCGTACTTTTTATATTAGAATATGGATATATCTCCTCCGCTACATATCGTATTTGATTAAACCGACAAGAAACTTCCATATTGATGCATAATGACCTTTGGAGTAGGGTCCAGATGGCCAAAGTCACATAAATAGATAGGTATATCGTATATAATAAAAAAGCAACTTATAGTAGGCTTTTCGATTCAATTCAATTACTGCTTTAGTTCTTAGCCGCTCTAAATTTATCAACCTTCCGTTCGAAGATGTAGACTGGTAGACTGGTAGAGGAAGATTTGAATGCTTGAGGGAGCGGAACCAAAGACAAGAAGACGTCGCTAAGGTCTTCTGATCTGCTGATTGGAGATGGAGAAGCATCAGTTAACAACTGGGTGGATTCGTGAGGGGTGTCCAACAGGAACTGCTGATCGCTCCCCTACTCCTTGCAAGCTCTAAATATTTTCTTATTTGTGAAACAAATTAAAGAATTAGATTAGTGAGCTAACGTTAAAACACTGAGTTAAGCACTTGGATAACTATTTAACCAGTTCTAAACAGACATATGATAAATATGCCATCAAAATTCGGACAAAATCGTGGCGTCCACGGGACAAAACCCTGGCTGCCTGGCAAAATGGCGTATAGAAAAAAACACAATACTTCAAAAATTCAATTGACATCTTACAGTCTGATTGATGGGAAGAAGAAACTTAAATTGTTGTGTTATAATATATTATTTACTGCAAAGATAATCATTTCGGTTACTATTTTTAAAGGATTAGTTCAGTGGTCAAATAAGTTTATCTTATATGAAAGGGGACTTCAAAAGAAACAAAATGGTGAAGAAAGCATTCAAATAGCTTATTTCCGTTAAGGAGATATTAAAGTTTAAAACTCTGTCTTATTTGTGTAGAAATAACTGGTGTAGTAAGTCTACTATAAAAAGTTGGTATCTTCATCCTCACATTCTTAACAATTGTTAATGTATTTTAAAGAAAGTTTATTTAATTTTTTCACTTTTTTAATTATTTTCCTTCAGACTTTCTTCAGGTGGTATATTATCAATACTCTTCTAGATTCAGTTTTACTACTTTCTGACATATCCCATTGTTTTGAAGCCACAAAATCGCAGGACAAAATATGATATAATACATAAAGACTTTGAGGAATCTGAGGTTATGACATCACAACTAGTCTGATTTCACTCGTTTCTACATGAGTGATACCAAACTTTAAATTGAGATATTTCCTTAAAACAGAAAAAGATTTTTGATGCACTATTTTGTTTTTTTAAGTCCCCTTTCATATACGATAGACTTGCTTGACCCCTGAACTAATCCTTTTAACGGGCATAACCTGATGACAGGCAGAGAACAAAAATTCCCGTAAAAATTGAAGAAGGAAAAAAATTGGACAAAATGGTGAGTCCATGACTCCAGGGGCGAAGTCCGGTTGGAGATCCAGGGGCAATTGCGTAAAGCTCCCGGAAGCTCTGACGATTTCTTATTGATGATACCCAAAATGGTTTAAAATCGAACAAAAAGCTTTAAATTCAATTGATGAAAAGAAGAAACTTGTATCTGTTTATATTTGAACGTTAGAATCCACTGAGATGGGTTACCATTTCTAAACAGGCAGAGAAGAACCTGTGAAAAAGCCGCAAAAGGATGGAAAGATTTCGTTAAAATCTATTCAAATAGATGAACCCCCAAAAAAATCAACATAAGAAATATATATAAACAAGAATGCAATCCACATAGGTGTTGATCTAATCACCACAACCAGTAATTTCTATAACACATTTAAATAAAAAATATTCACAATCTGGCACACATATTGTGCAAACAACAAAACTTTACAAGAGACTGATACTTTACCATTTAAGTTTCCTTCTACTCAAACTTGATTTCCATTCATCTATCAGCAGAAAGTTCAAATTAGGTTTATTGCCACTTGCCCCTATGGGCTCAAAATTATGCGGGTACACAACTTCACCCCAGAAGGTATTGTAGTGTGAGCCGAATGGGTTCGTTTTAGGATTTAACTTTGAAATGAAACGCCGAACAAGTCAACTTCAGGTACTTCTTTCTCTCTATTTCTACTCACATATTTACAACTATGTACAGGCGTGATAGTTTACTGCTAGACAGCTACATGGAATGAAGCGACCAGCAAATGATGAGAACTGACCAGAACTGCATTGAGCTGAGAACTGACAATCTTGAACTGACCCAGTGTATAAAGTCTCTTTATATAGGGTAAAACTTAACTCAGGTACTGTTTAACTATTTCTTACTGTTACCCATTTTAGTTATATATCTTGTTCCTCATTTCTTGTCTTTTCTCTTGTCCCTCATTTCTTATCTTTTCTCTTGTCCCTCATTTCTTATCTTTCCTCTTGTCCTTGTCCCTCATTTCTAATGTTTCTCTTGTCCCTAACATATCTGTTGCTCATTTCTCTTGTAACTTCTTGTCCCTCATAACCTTGCGTATGATGTACAACATCCCCCTGCCATCTCAAAGGTCATGAGCAAGAGAGAATACATTAATTTCACTTGTCACAAGATACACAAGATATATAACACAGATGACCATCAACTAATTGCTAAGTCTTCACTGAAAGAAAATAGCTCAAACTTGGAAAAATACGTCTGCATGAATCGAAATCAGTTTTATGTATGAATTTGGGAATTATTTAAAGTACACATATTGTTCATTAATTTCACATAGAAAAATAGCAGTTTTCCTACAGTATATGCCACCACTTTGGATCTTGATCAGCCTTTTATTTTTTGCGTTTAGCTTGGCACAATTTTTGTTAATTTAAACAGTATTTGACCTCTGACCCTTGACCTCTTGTATCAGTTTAATTAACTAAGGCTTATATACAAGTGTGCTACACCTACCTGTATTTATCACCTGTATGGCAGGTCTTCGTTGAACTTTGACAAGATAGCAACTTACGGTAAGAAATGCTTTATTTGACCTTTGACCTTTGTGCTTAAAACCTTGGAGGCACAATTTCGCCCCATAGAGTTATACTGGTTCAAAATGACTTTTGTACACATACACACAACTGCACCAACAGACAAACAGACACATTCACAGACACACAAAATATCCACCTTTGACGCCATGTCACAAAGGTAAGACAACTTATCTATATGGGGTCATCACATAGGACTCCATATTACACCCCACATGACCCTCAGGATTCTGGTATCAAAGGGGTACATAGGTCTGGGTGTGAGGGTCATTTATGTGAAAAAGACACAAAGAGACTACAATATCTCATCCCCATATACATGGGTGATGATATCAAAATGAAAGTTTCGATGGGAGTTCTGCATGCGGAAATTCCTATAGGCCGAGCTATAAAATAAAAATTGTTTCTCGTTCTTACCAAGACGAATTTTGAAAGCCATTTTGAATTTTGGGCCCCAGAGCACCCCTCCTCCACCCCCTAAAATTTAAAAGCATTGCAACATGAGAGAGGAGC
>JAIGNY010002620.1:3877500-3942500 GCA_020152595.1 Chiridota heheva | reverse complement strand
GCTGCTGAGAAGTAGAAGTTTGAGCGGATGATATCCTTCTTCGCCATGTCGTTGGCCACATACTGGATAGGGTGATAAGTGGTTGAGTACCACTTCCAGGGTGTCCCTAGCTACTGGTTTGGAACCCCTGGTGGGGTCCACTGAATAACGTCCGGCGAAATCCCAAACTCTTCACAGAGCTGTCTTAATGTCCCGTCACTGTACCGGTTATTGTCGGGGTCAAAGTTATCCTCATTTGGTAGACGAACTTCAAGTCTTTCCAATATTCTCTGTATAGTCAGATAGTGTAGTACACGTGAAAGCGATAAACCATGCGAACCGTTTAGTGTCCGTAGTTATTCATTTGCTCGAGAGAAATACCACATCCATCCGTGGCAATCCACAAGGCAAAGTTTAACGGTATTTGCCAAAACATCATAGGGTCGGCACGCCACCTTTCCACAGTGACATAATCATGTACGTTGCGTATTCGGTGGTTTTTGAAGATGTTTTCAAACCTAGTCAAGAAGTATTCATGTGATCCACTAGGGTATATCCGGTGTTCTGTTGGATTACCCACACCCATAGTCTTAGCATCCTGCCAAACAGGAGTTCCGGGCATATGCACGGGGATCTCCCTGAAAGCTTAACTTGAGGCTCCACCCAGTGTTTTTGCAAAAGCCTGCTGCGCGTCAAGCCGCCCAATCTGTTTCCAGTCTTCCAGAAGCTGTTTTTTTTTTTCTTTCATCCCCACCAAAATTACTCTTTCTAGCTGATCAGACCTTCTCTTTTAAGACTTTATAACGCTCAAATTTTGCAACGACCGTCTGAAATTCTGAAGCAGAAACGCTCCCATCTTAGATGGCTTTACTGACAAGGACTTCGCATTTTTCTTATCCATCCGTGTTCTATAATTAATTTTAATATTTAAAAGCCTAGTTCAATGGTTACTTTTACTTCGTTCATCTACAAACTCAACATCTTGCTGTAAAGCACATCTAATATCTCAAAATCCACGCTCCTGCAGGTTGTACTAACCATTGGTAGAGAACACATCTGTGATACCTACCTCTTTTACTCGAAGAGGGGTTTCTAGGTTGTTTTTCTTGTTTTCCGGTGACTTAATATGTGTTGTAATACATCGTATGATGATTATTTAAGTTAAATGGGGAGATTGTGGTTATTCAAAGGCTTGCCATTGTTTCGTACCTCTAAATTTGATGGTATTCAGCACATCCTTCGCAAATCGATGTATTCTTTGATATATCGTATATGAGTCATTCGACCTATATCAGTCCTATTCACACACAAAAAAGCCCAGCCCCATCTGGCACAGTTATATGGATCAGTGAGGTGGCTGGCTCGAAATTAATGCCGCCCATATCATTTTGGATTATCCTTTATCTAATCTTCTTTAAATCACATTGATATTATACAGGCCTGCCTCAATCTTTGTTGTCCTGGTCTTTATACTACCAAATACCAGAACACTAATCTCCCCATCCTTGTTAAGGTTACACCAACCGTTGGTAAAGCACACATCACTGCTTCCTGCTTCGCTTACCTGGAGTGGGAATTGTAGGTTGGTGGGTTCTCCGGTAACGATATGCGTGTTTTGATACATTGTAATATGAAAGATCATATGATATCTTCAATGTGCAAGCGCAAGTGACCACAGGTGACTCCCAACCCTTGTGAATATCCCGCCAATTAGAATGAAAAGCAAAGAAAGGGCACCGCCAATAATGCCCGGTAGAGTTGCACCGAGCCATTTGCCAAAACGTTTCATCACCCGACCCAGTACTTTGACAAGATTATCCTTCACTAGCGGCGTCGGCTGTGGTGTTGGCACGGGAACCGCAGGTCCTCCCAGCCCAAGTGCCAGTATGATGGTGGATATTATAAAGCTTAACTGTCTAATGCGGTCAGAACGAAAGCTATCATCACACTCTGCTCCCAAAACAACTTAACCAATTTTCATCGCAGAGAAAGATCGCTATACACAAGTTTAACTCGCAAGGTTACGTATCTGCCGTACTTGAGACTTAATATCACCACAAAGTGTGTCTATGCTAGTCTGTAGAGCGTCTTGCCTACCTTCCAGCTGTTCAATTTCTCTGCGTATACTTGTCTTTTCCTGTTCATCGCTGGTTGCTTCGAGGCGGTCTCTCGCCTCTTCGAGAAATTGGTCGGTTTCCACAAGCTTGCTTTCTTGAGCTGATAATGTACCTCGTATAGTTCTAAGCTGCTTGTCGAGTCCCATGAGCTCCCGTAGGGGTAACGGGGGAGCATCAGTCTGAACAGCAACATTTGTTTCCTTTAATAATCTTTCAAAAATCATCCAACAGCATACTTATATTTTCGTCTAGCACTATCATCAAATACTTCCCTGATTGCCATTACCCCTCCTCTTTGTTTCTTGATTAATGATATAGAGATCCATCCACCAGTCCGAACGTTGTTGAGGCGGATCGTCCACCCTTGTTTGTAAGATACAAATTATGCTCTGAATCCAACTTAAATATATCATACTTTGGATGCCATCAATTTTCATATAATCGTAAAATTGCTCTACGAGCTGAATCTTGTCAACTTCACGTTGTTGTTCTGTTATAGACAGATCAAAGCCATCAACGCTAGTTTCAGCCGCAGTTGTTACGTCATAACCATTCAAGTACGGGTCATTAACCGGATCATCAGCCAGGTCATCTTTTCTCTGCTTATGCCCTGGTAGTTGCTGTTAAGTCTCGTGCTAGATAAAAGCCATAGATCTACATAGTTGTAGAACACATCTGCGGTGTCCAAACTCATGACAACCTCACCTCCAAATTTTACCTCTAGTTTGCCCTCAATTTTGCGGTCTATGTTGTTGACAATAGTGCGATTCGCATCTTTGCTATTCAGAGTGATGTTGAAGGCCAGCCTGACCGTGCCTGGGACAATGACATTATGCTGCTGCAGCTTCGGGAATTGACAAACACGTGATTACCTGCTGTGGTCGTTGGGGCATCAAGAGTAACTTGATGAGTTGTGCGTACACCTTTCACACCCAGACCTGTGCGGGTCCTTCGTGTTGGTGCTAGTTTCTTTCCGTAATTCATCGCCATATTGAACACATATGTCATATGTATGATATGAGATGAAACTAGCAGAGATAATTTATAGTCCTTAAGGGTATTGGAGAGGAAGTCCAGCTATAATAAACCTTGCAAAAACTGCAAAGGTGTCTGAAGATGAAGCCCGGGCTTGGCTAAAGAAGCAGACTATGTGGCAGATCTACCTGCCTCCTCCCCGCTATATACCACGACCGACGCTTAACATTTCTTCACCAAATCAAGTCCATCAAGCCGAACTCTTGTTTCTACCTCATGACAAGGTTGGACGCAAGACCTATAAATATGCGTTAGTCGTGGTCGATATTGCCAGTCGGTACAAAAAAGCGGAGCCTTTAAGTTCGAAGTTCTCAACAGAGGTCACTTCTGCATTTACCCGCATCTATAATCGTAGTCCACTCGGTTGGCCGAAACTACTTCAGGTGGATCCAGGGCGTGAGTTCATGGGTTCTGTAATTGATACATTGAAGAAGCATGGTGTTGAGGTGAGACGTGGAATCTAAGACGTTTATCGTGATCAAGCTTTTGCAGAGCGGTTTAATCGTACACTAGCAGAACGGCTGTTTGGACATCAGTATGCTCAGGAAATGAAATTGCCTAAGGGCGAGAGATTGACAGAATGGGTAGAGAGACTACCCGCCGTTGTTTCAGCTTTGCACAACGAAGTCACACGACTGATTGGAAAGAAGCCTGTCAATGCTATTAAATGTAAAGCGGTGAAACAGAAACCAGCATCTCCAGCTGATCGCCCTGTTGGCTCAGAGGAGCAAAAAGTACATGCCGATGCTGTAATGCGTTATCTATACCAGCCGTGGTGAGCTGGCAGGAGGTCGACGTCGTGCTACAGACCTTGTGTGATCTGTCGATGTTTATCGGATAGGACGGTCTGCTACAAAGCCTGGAAAGCTATCTATCTACAAGATGGCCCGGGCCGTGAATTTGTCCGTGAAGAGTTGTTGATCGTTCCTCACAACACCGAGCCCCCACCAAATGGAAACAAAATTAGTAATACAATTAGAGATATGTTATGTATATTTATAAGGATACATAATGTCAGTACGTGCACACAACAAGTGTAATTGGCTACCGCTAGGTAGCTGTGTATGATCAATGCTGTGTATGATCAATGTTGGCAGCATCGAGTAGTGATTAGAAATGGTAAACACCAAATAGTGCCTTGCCGCAAATGTGGGGTTGGTGCTCATGCGCCTGCTCCTAGACCTGTTCCTGCACCAAGGTTCAGACGGGCACCTCGCGATTGACAATTACCTCCGCAGTTGGCAGATGAATATCGCAGATGGACACAGATCGAGCGCTGACCCACACGGTTTACTAAACGATGTTCGCCCCGCAATTCACCGGAAGGTAGCAGAAGAGGATGGAGACCTTCGCGCTTTAAAATTCCAGTTAGCACTCAGAGATGGATTCAAGAAGGATAATGCCAAAGAAGAAACAGAATTCACAAATCCAGTATTTCGCAGCCATCAGATGGATGTTCTGCAAATGAATGAAATCAATGAAGCGCTCAACAACGCTCTCCCACACGTGATATAATCTCTTGAGAAATGGAATCAGAGAGAGTCAGGATGGATGGTGGATAAAGTGAAAGACCTCTGGTTGAATATTGCTCGCTACCAACCACTACAAGAAGGATCCTACATCGGTTTACCGAAGGAACCCAAAGCTAAAAAGACTGTCATCAATGTGAAAAACCGTGATGATAACTGCCTTCGCTGGGCTTTTCAATCTGCTCTGTTTCCGGCCGAAAAAATCCACAAAGATGCAGCAAGTATCCCTCAAAATACGGCTTAAACTTTGAAGAAATAGAGGCTCCAGCTCCACTCTCCCAAATCGAGAAGGTTAGAAAACAAAATATTCTGGCTATTAACGTCTATGGTTGGGATAAAGAGATAATCGTTCACAGACTCAGCAAACAAAACATGAACATCCCCAGGATCAACCAACCTTCTATTGATTGAGAAGGCATGTAAGTTCCACTACAGGTGGATCAAAAACCTCAATCGCCTGCTCTATGATCAAAGCACCCATCGAGAGCTTAAGCACTTCTGCGAGAGATAATCTAGGGAACACCCGCTCGAGGCCCACAGACCTGATTACATGGGAATTGGTCAAACAGCTGTCCGCATTAAGATGCCGTAAAAAGGCGAAAACAAGCGGTCCTTCCAGAACTATCACAAGCAGCTGCCAGCAACCTACATCATCTACGCAGATTTTGAGGCTCTCACCCGCAAGATAGATGGCCCAGATGAATCCAATCTCTCGCAATCCAAGACCCAAAAGACTCAGCAGCATGAAGCGTGTGGCTATGGGTATGTTGTGGTAAGGTGTGATGGTCATACAGAGCCTCCCGTAGTATATAAAGGACCAAATACAGCTGAGAAGTTCCTTGAGGTTTTACAGCAGGGAGAAACTAAGATCAAGTCAGTTCTGGCAAACCCTCGACCTATGATAATCACCAGAGAGGATTGGCGCGCACACCGGACAGCACAGGACTGTCATATTTGCAAAAAACCTCTACGTGGTGACTCTGTCCACGACCACTGCCATATCACAGGTAAGTACAGGGGTGCTGCGCACAATGCCTGCAACCTGAAGCTGCGCCTGAGCTCCAAAACAACCACAATCCCAGTTGTGTTCCATAACTTGCGGGGATATGACTCCCATTTGATCATGCAAGCCATTGGCAAAGTGGAATGAAAGATAACCTGCATCCCCAACAACATGGAGAAGTATATTTCCTTTACCCTATATCAGCTGAGGTTTATCGATAGCGCACATTTCCTGCTTGCGTCTTTGGCTGTTTGGATAAGCTGGTTCTGGTTGCGGCCAAATAACTTCTGTATCACAACTGAATATGAACCGGATGAGAAAAAGAGACAATTGTTATTGCGTAAAGGGGTTTACCCTATGAGTATATGGATTCCTGGCAGCGGTTTGGGGAGTGTTTACCACCGAAAGACGGCTTCTATAGCAAACTGACGGAAGAACAATTTCCAATGAGGATTACCAACATGCACAGGAATTTTGGGAAGCATTCAAATGTGATAACATGGGAATTATTACGATCTATACATGCGGACTGATGTGCTTTTACTAGCTGATGTCTTCGAGATATATCGGAAGACTTGCTTGCATTAGTATAATTTAGATCCAGCGCACTATTATACAAGCCCTGTCTTGTTTTGGGATGCACTCTTGAAATATACAGGTGTAGAATTGGAACTGTTAACCGACTATGACATGCATTTATTCTTCAAGAAAGGAACGCAAGGTGGTATCTCCACGGTATCCAAGCTCTTTGCTAAAGCCAGCAGCCCCTACGTCTCAGGCTATGAACCTTCCAAGCTTAACATTCATATTCTCTACCTAGACGCAAATAACCTGTATAGTTGGGCGAGGAGTAAAGTACTACCCACGGGTGGATTAGAATGGGTGGACGGGGTGCACCACTGGATACGCTTTCACCCGATGCAGAAAAGGGTAACATACTTGAGGTGGACCTTGAGTATACGATGTTTACAATGCATATCCACTTACGCCGGTACGCATGAAGGTGCAGAAGGAGTGGTCGTCAGCTTACCAGCAAGGGCTTCTAAACTTGTCAACTTAGGTTGAAAAGTTTGTTCCCAATCTCAGTGGAAAAAAAGCGTTATTTTGTGCACTACCGCAATTTACAACTCTACCTCTCTCTAGGTTTGAAGTTGACAAAAATACATCGTGTATTTCGGTTCAATCAAAGCAAATGAATGAAGCCCTACATCAGCATGAATACAGAACTTCGGAAGAAGGCCACGACCAGCTTTGAGAAGGACCACTACAAACTGAAGAACAATAGTGTCTTTGGTAAGACTATGAAAAATCTGCACAAGCGTGTAGACGTCAAACTCGTGCGGGCCTGTGAAGAAGACAAGCTTTGCCGGTGGATAGCCAACCCTGCGTTTGCAAGGCATGAGATATTTAATAACGATCTCGCTGCCCTTCACATACATAGACATTGGCTGATGCTTAACCGACCAGTCTACATTGGGAGGTGCGTCCTGGACCTTTGCAAGCATCTTATGTACGACTTTTATCATAATAACCTGAAGGAGCAATATGGGGAGCAGTGCAATCTTCTCTATACAGATACCGACAGATCACTCGCTCCACAGCACCACGAACAAAAAGGTGCTTGGCAAAATGAAAGACGAATGTGCTGGAGTACCCATTAGCGAGTATCTTTGACCCAAAATGTATTTTATCTTGAAGGAAATGGCGGCGAAATCCGAAAAGCAAAAGACGTTAAAAAGCATGTTGTTAAAAAAATATATACCACATCAGCAGTACAAAGAGGCACTATATGACATGTATGAAAGCAAGGCATTTCGCCATGGTATGAATCTATTGAGAAGCGAACACCACATTCTATATAACATGCGAATGAGTACAATTTCCCTGTCACCTCTTGATACCAAGCGCTGGGCTGTGAGAGAATCCCCCACTACTTTAGCCTTCAGCCATGAGGATATAAGTATTGAATAACTTAATAAAAAGACTTTAAAATGTGATGAAAAATTTAATAAAAAATGATATAAATATACATATATATAAATATATAAATATAAATATATATATATATATATATATATATATATATATATATATATATATATATATATATATATATATATATATATATATATATATATATATATATATATTCTGTCATAAATTTTCAACATAGGGGTGAACCAGAACCCCCAGTCCGCTTATTGAAAACAAAAGTAAAAAAACGACATAAAAAGTGTGCCAGAACCCCCATTTGACTTACTACTATACTATACATGGTGAATATGTGATATGCCTATATGACTTGGTGCACAGCTCAAAATCTTTATATGATTATTTTCATTTCTGTTCTAAATTTCAGTCACTGAATTTGATGAGAACGTATATAGTCCTACTAGATTTTGACTGAGAGAGATTATAGTCAACACTAAAAAAAAAAACCAGGGTCAAAATTTGTTGCAGCCCTTTAATGAATTATGGCAGACAATTGCTAAATAGAATATTTACATAGGAAAATACCATGGTCTTACAATCATAGATCACTAAGAATATCATAGAAGTTCAAAAAAGATTTTAAAAACCTGTAAAATGATTAACTTATTATCGATTTTGATAACATGCCAGCTGACCCGACCATTCGACTGTCCAAAACCTTACAGCTTCGGCGGTTTAGTTCTGTCAGTCTGTCAACAGGGCAAACAGTATTCCATTATACAGATATAAAGGAATATTACCTGATTACAGTTTGAGCGTGCATTTTGAGCTGTTGAGGAAAATATCTGGAACAATTGAAGGCAGGCACGTAAATACCGGGAGGTTTGGGATGTCACCCCACCCCCTCAAAAAAAAAAAATCAGACTTGTCGGTAAAATGTGAGATTAGTCGGTAAATCTTACATTTTACACCCCCAGTACTAACGCGTCTGACTGAAGGGTATTATTTTAACAGTTTCACGTCAGTGCAGAACAGGTGAAAGGGTGGGGAGAGTATTGTCGTTTAAACACCCAAAAGTGCCTAGCTCCATAAAATGATTGTATAAATGAGGGGAAAATAGCCAACATTTCTATGGACAGATGAGGACAAATATGTGTCTATTGAGAAATGTCAGATTTGTTGGCTTCAGTCCCTCTACCATGCAGTCTATTCCATATACAACTGTGTGTAGAACAGGCCCAACCTGTCTTCATATTCAAAATTGGTTCGAACAAGTAAAAACGTTTGAGGGGAGGGGGTTGAGAACGAATTGGAAACCAATCATGCACCGTACGGTCGGTCACCGTGCCGATATTTGTTTGTTGTACTAATATATCGGGCTTTTTTGTGCTTCCACTGAACAGCTGCAACTTGAAGTCATTAATCAATTCAAAATTGTTTCGACGGTCCTCTTTCTTTACATGATCTCGGAAAACCTGACAAAATATTGATGTTGTTTATCTGTGTATAGATACAAGTTGATGGATTTGAATATCGATTTTATTAATTCACACGCAATTTGGTTCAGAACAAACGTGAAGTTATGTCTAGATTTCATAACTGTATTCTCTTCTTTTTCAAAATCATATCTTGGATTAATTTCATTTATATAAGGCTGCAGGTGTTTCAATGTGGTAATTCAGCCACCCCGGTTCAAAAGTAGGCCTGCAACCCACAATCATTCGCGAAGGTGGAGAGGCGAAAAATCCAATCCCAACCGTACAGCCGAAAAGCAAAAAGACATAAAAGTGAAAGAAAACTCAGGGCAAAGGTCATATTATTAGGCGAAAGAACGGTCTTGTTTTCAGAAAAAAAATATCGATTTTCAGTCATTTGTAAGGAAATGGGATATACGCCTTTCATGCCTTTGGGCCGTGATAGTTTCAGTTAAGACGATGAAATTAAAAAGTAGAAGCGGTGCAAAACAAATAAATCTAGCGGAAAGATGCTACGCTCTCTCTTGATATCGTACACGATTTCATTTTCTCATCACTTGCAAGTGTTGTTGTCATAGTAACGCTTTTAATCACCATAGAAACGATACACTTTTATCGTTGTGGCAGTGTGGAGCAGTTTCTCATCGCCATTAGAAATTCTCTCGAGTGGGTCTGTCGTGTTGAGATAAGCATTATACGTGTTTCTCTAAGGCACTTAAATCCACCACTCAAAGTAGTATTGAAACCTGTCGGTTCTTTTTGCAGATTTCTGATACATAATAACATTAAATTAACATAACCGATTATTAAAAAAGAATACCATACTCCTGACTCACTCCATTTTGTTCATCAGAAGATAACAATATCATCTGATAAAAGAGAGAGAAACCGTAAACTTGCAGTCTCGTATAGACAAATAGAGGGACTATTCATTGTTGAAGGGAAAACTGGGCATATCATATAATGCGCTCGTTTTGAACCACACCCATCTCTTTCAGTGCAGAGATGACATACAAGAAAATCTATATCATAAGTGAACGAGTAAAGACGAAAGTACATGCTACCCCACACAGTGGCGTGGTCACGAGGTAATTTATGGGGATTTGGTCTACCCCTACTTTTTTTTAAATTGTCCTTCAGATCCTTTCACAAACGAGGAAATTTTTTTTTTTTTTTTTTTGGAGGGGGGGGGAGACATGGAGGAACAACTTTATGATTTAATTACATGAAGGTCATTTTTAAAACGCGTAGTCCTTTAAATCAGGGAATCAAGTTCAGTTAAATCGGAATTCCAAGGGACCATACCCCAGGCTTTAAAAAAATTCCAATTACCCCTCCCACCCACCCCTAGGGGCGTAGGAAGGGTAACCTCTCAAGGGGAAGACCCTCAAAGATTTCCCAGTTACAAGCGGAAAATTGCACAGATATATTGAGTTCATTTAAATCATTTCCGGAAATATATTTAAAGTTTTGGGGAAATTGATCAATCATGAAAGATTTGCGCGGTTTTCCACATGCTAGAAAATCGAACATCTCAGGGCCACCGAAAATTTACGTATCACTGTCCCAACACGCCATACATATAGTGTACGATTATACACACGCTGTACGTACGGATTTATTTCGGAAATGTTTTAAGTTGACACAGCGAGTACATTTTTTGGGAAAATATTGAGTGAGGGCGCTGCGAGTAGCAATATCGTACATGTCGGGCAAAATATGGCAGAATCGGCATGAAGCTGACAATATGATACTTGGGCACTGATCTTATTCTGGCAGAGATATAAACGATTTGGATGTACCGTTTAAATCAGTGATCTATCAGAATCATACCAGACTTGGCTACAAATCGAGGTCATGCCCTCCTGACTCGGCATGACGTTGACAACATGATTCTTGGGCGCGGCTCCGATGTTAGTCGGGCAGAGATGTTAAATGCCTGATATACTGTTTAAAATGTTAAATCAGCAGAGGTATGATATCTAAATCAAACCCCGCTCGGTTAGAGATGACAATCATGTCCTCCCAACTCGGTATGATAGCTGATAACATGATTTTCGGATCACCACTCTTAATCGGGCAGTGATGTGATATGCTGGATGTAGTGTCGTATTGCCAGCCTTCAAAAAAGGTACCGTGAATTTTGATGTCAACACAACAAAAGGCGGTCATCCGAGGAATCTTGATAACATTTTTTCTGCAAAAGTGGGGAGGGGAACCAGTACCTCTCTCATCACGTGACTTCTACACTGTCTAACTGGTAAGATATACCAGAGATTTTTGCAAGAAAATTTAAGATACGAAAATTGGCGGAAAACTACCAGCACAATATGCAGATAATCTTTTTCGTTGCTTTTCACGCTTTTCTTTTGTGACCATTTTTTTACCCGAATACAGGAATGTGTTCAATAATATTTTTCACGAACATTCTTCATTTTAAATGAAATTTCATCTCTTAATTTTGTTTTGTCAAACGTTTTGTTTGATTTTAAATTATTTTGGGGCATTAAAAGTAAAAATTCTTCAGAGTTTCCGGGGGCTTGCCCCTTGTTGCCCCTTGGCTCCTACGGAAAATTAACCCCTGGGCCACATCGGGGCCTTTAAAGGTATATGGATAGGAGGCAACCACTTTGCATAAATTGATACAAGTGCCCTTTATAAACACTCACCATAAACACTTTCTTACAAAATCGATGCCAAAATGTGAAAAATCTGGCTTATTTCTAGGTCTCCAAACGTGTGCTCATGCATTACGTATTGGTTTTATCGTGATGTATGGATGAGACAGTACAACACTAACGTAATGTGAAAGTTACAATATACCATACAGTAATACTTACAGCCAAACGTAAGACAGTAACAAGTGTTCGCCAATCATAAAGAAATACTGGATCGGAACTTTATTCGATTTTCCTCTTTGTCCACGATCAAATAACTAAAGTAGTTAGCATATTGCGATATTCTGATGTTTGATTCAATAAAACTGATGTTTTGAAGTAGCCTAGGTCAGTGTGAATCAGTGACACTGTGGAAGATATACATTGTAGGCCTCAATATGTCCTTATTCTTACGTCACACGCCTTTTTTTTAAATAGTGGAAGTCCAGCCGTTTCTTGGACTTAATTTTTCACTTTTTTTCGGGAATATTTAAAAAAAAAAGTGAACATTTCTGATAAATGTATGTTAATGAAATGAAAAGCAACACATTATGGCAAAATCGCCAACGTTAAAACTGGCCTCAAGATCCCAACGCCATTACACGTACGTAATACGTGCGCAGTGCTGCCACAAACATTATTGGAGCATTTTACTGCCCCTATTTTCTCACTAATGTGCACCACCTCCACCCCAAGCTCAAAACTCTGGTTTAGCCAGTGCTCAAGTCTAAATGTTTATGCACATATTCATTGTTGTTTTTTTTCGTGATAGATTTCGAGTCGGGCACGGCTATGCTAACCAGGCAGAAACCATTAAATCCTCTCCGAAAGTTGCTTGCCTTACTTTCTACACCTTTCACCCCCTCCCCCACCACACCAGCCCCCGCCCTACATACACAAGTGCATCTGCGCCGTGATTGTCTACTAAAAGATATACAAATTTAATGCCCTTGATTTTAAGCCACCCCTCCCTCACACTCATTTTATACTGCCCACGCCACTTCCTCCACATAAAGTAACATCAAAGCTCATTTTCGATATGAAAGATGGAGTGTATCAAACATATATGGCAACTCCATGTCAACTCTCACTTCTATCAATTTGTGTTGCTTTACCCCACCCGTCAGCCCGTTGCTTATTATATGTAAGAAAAAGTTCAACATTGTCCAATATGTATAGGACTGTTGGACCCCAGCTTTGTTGTAGGGAAAATTCAGATTAATGTTTACGCGCGAAGCGCGTAAAATTTCACATTTCTAGTCTTTTCAGAGCAATATTTGTGTTACTTTCTTCAATTAAAAATCAGATATTTATGAAGAAAAAAGGTTTTCATTGTTTTTAAGGGTATGTTCTTTCTCTAAAAAAGGCACTTGTCCTCTTTGAAAGGCCACTTTTTTTAAGATAAAGGGCACTTTTCTTTCAGAAAAAGGGCACTTTTCCTCTCTGAAAAGGGCACTTTATAAACGTTTGAGAAAAGTGGTGGCATGTACTCCCTGGATCCGCCGCCTATAATATTGATGCTACTGACCCATTTTCAACAGGCTTTTTTCGAACACATACAACCTAGGCTTTATTCTTCACTGATGAACAGATGAACATCCATCAAAATTTCTTCACTGATGAACAGATGAACATCCATCAAAATTTGGACACAGCAGAACACGATTAAACAAACGGAGCAAATTGGGCGGATCAATTCTCTGCAAATATTTGACCATCTTTCAGACTTGACATAAATCATGATATCAGTGTTTGAAGTATCTCAACTTAATTGAGTTATCACGTCCCTATGTCAATTTTCTTCAAACATAAAAATGGAGAGTTTAACTGTTTAAAGACACTTGGTTTGAGGTCAAATACGATCCCACTGACAGACTGATGATTTAAACTAAAGTGTATCTTCTTTGCCTTATATTTTCTTGCTTTTTCTTGCCTTTTCATGCAGGATTTGAAAGCAGAAAATATTAACCAGATTTGATTTTGTTAACCATTCAAGCTCTCAATTATAGCTAAGTTTAGAAATATCGTTTTTCTTTTGAAATTTAAAAAGACGTCAAGCGTGCAGAAAATCAATCAATCTGTCAATAGTTTTTTATTCAGACTCAAAATATAAGGCAGGGGTTACGGGAGGAGTAGGGGATGTATAGGGTGAGGAAGGGGAAGGGTAGGAGAGGGGAATGGGGACGGGAATGATGGCAGGGGAGGGGAGGGTGATGTCAGGGGAGTGGAGGGGAGGGGAAAAATAATAGGTTAGATGTACAGTCCATTATGTAAATGTATATCACGTGTGGCATGATTTACATGTTCATGAGATATATGGTTACAAGTTGTTTTAAGCAAACTTAGAACAGCTGAAAATGCTTTTTTCATGACTATATTGCAATTTCGTCTTTTCACTGGCCTCATTAACACCAAAAATTGTATTCAAGGCATTGTTTTAGGTATTCATATGTAAAATGTTTCACCCAAAAAAGTCAATCGCTATTGTCTTGAGCATGTTATATGAATATTTTAAACCATTGATTGCATACTGTACTTAGCATTCATACAGTCATAAGGATAATTGAAATAAATATGTTGCGTAAAAAAATGATACTACCACACAACCATGCCCTGACAATTATGGATCGTATCATATATCACAAAAACGAGTCAACAGAAACACCTGCATCCATATACAGAGATAAAATAGTTTCCATGGAAATCATAATGGATTTACAAGATACCACATTCTAAAATAGGCAACAATCCATATGAAAAATATAAGGAAATAAATATATAAAGAACTAATAAGTACATTTATGGTTATAGGGGTTATGTAGAGCTAGAGAAAGCTTGAGAAACATGCAATGCCCTAAGGATATGAAAGGTGCACAGTATAGTGAGCTGTAAGGACTCTCTGGTAATTAATGTCATGGGGTCGTATTTTGCTTCCTTTATCAGTTATTACCCCCTTGGGCAAAACTTAAATTGAAAGATGAATATTTGTTACGGGCCGGGTTAACTAACCACAACACCGAGTGTCTACCCAGGGTAATGATCTACCATTCTACTTATGTTATTAACTGTACTCATAAATTTAGATGAACTGGTGAAACACATGCTAAAATAAATGCTTTTTGCCACTAGTTTCATGTTGTCAATTTTCCAAATAAAACAGTAAAATACCTTTTTCTAGATGCAACATTTGGCGCAAACAACTTGGCAATTTACTTTTTAAAGATACAAATTCTAAGCTCCTAAGATAAAGCTTAGCATGTTAGCACCGTCGCCGGGAAGCACAAAACCCCACACTCTTCTTAGTAAAGTAGAATGAGGAAGGGAAGTGGGAAACGGACAGGATGAAGAAGGATATGCACCTCAACAGTAAAGAGAAACGACTATTCAGAAAATGGAGTGAAAGAACCAAGCTTTCAAAATATAGGCAGAACATGTTGTGCAAATGCTGAAATGGGGATGGGGAAGGGCACCATCATGTTTCTGTAACAAGAAAGACATCACACACAAAGAATTAAATAAATGGAAAGGAATGTACTAGATAATATCATTTAAAGAGTGGTGACAAACATACAAGTGAAAAAAATCAATAAAAAATCCCTTACACTTCATCAAAACATATATTTGTTATTGAAACTTGCGGAATAGAAGTAAAACGCAATTATATTTCAATAAATACTTAATAATTTACTTCAATTTTCATGTGATAAGTTATTTATTTCTTTTCATAAATTACAGGCTGCAGGAAAGTCAGGACACTAGATATTGAAAAAATAACTTATTCATAAAATCTTCAATGAGCACTGCAATCTTAGAGGCATACTTAAACTGAAATTTGTCCTTCGTTTGATATTAAAGAGGGAGGCTCGTCTCAGTAAAATACGGTAAAAATAGGGGAATACTTTATTTTGACGTCACTTCCGGTTGTGGAGGCAAGATCCGATCCTCTGTCTGTTTGTACCACACAGTACAGCCAGACACTAGCATGTACGTTGTGTGTGCAGAATTACATACACGCGCATTACTTTACTGTGACGAGAAACTTTTTTGTTTTTTCCAATGATTTTTTTGTCAGAAAGCGAAAAGTGAAATTTTAGTATTATAATACTACAATGATAGTCACCAAATAAAAATTACTGAGAAAAAAAAAGAGAAGAAGATGAAAGCAAAAAGTCAAAATAAACGATTCTACCGGGGCTTGAACTCACGGCATGATTTAAAAAAAAAACCGTGACTTGCGATCCCCGCAAGCATCTGGGCTTTCTCGTGAGGTGACCTTCATGGCGTTTTGAATAACTATATACCGTACCTTGCAGTACGAGACAACGAATCGCGCAGCAAAATTTTAACCAATTAAGAAATTTAAAAAGAATTTTAAATATTGTGCACATATGACGATATCGCCTCTTTAAAAAAAAAAATAGATAAGTTTGTTTGTTTGATGAAACTTCACGGACGGCACCGCAACAACAAGGATCAAATTGTGCCTGAGAGGTTAGATCATTCCAGAGAAAGGAAAACAAGATAATAGGAGAAGTTTGATAGAAGGACGGGGCTAACAACCAGGAAGCTGGGACCGAAAGAGAAAGTGCAGAGGTGTAAAAAAAGAAAGAAAAAGGAACAAGGTGAAAGAAGGTAGGGGGTGGGGGAGGAATAAATATGGTTGTAGAGGTAGCTATGGTGAAGAAAAGAGATAATTGTATCCGAGGAGTCATTCCGGAAGAGCTCGGCTACTATGGAGTTGTGAGGGGTGAAGGAAGCCCTGGGGAGTTCTATAGGGGCAGGCAAGGAGGACATGGTGGGCGGTGAGGGGGCAATGGCAATTACTGCAGAGGAGTGGGGGAGCCAGTAAGGAGGTGGGAGTGGGTGAGGCCTATTCTAAGGCGGGGTAATGTGGACGTTGTCTATTCGGGAAAGGTTGTGGCTGATGGGTTTGGTTGGAATGGTGAGTTGGATGTTGTGGAGTTTGTTTTCAATTTGGGAGAAGATGGACGAGTAGTTGGGAAGCCTGCCACTGAGGGCGATGTCTTGGATGACGGCAGCAGCAGCTGTTTTGTCGCATTCATTGGAGCCATCAGTATAAATGGAGATGCAGTTGGAGAGTCGGTCTTTAATTTGGTTGTGGCGGTTGATGAAGAGGTTGGGGCGGGAGTGGGCTTTGTAATGAGCGGAAAGGTCCAGGTGGATGGAAGGGGCGGATGGCCCAGGGAGGAAAAGTGGGGTTGGAGGAAAGGCTAGGATTTCTACACCTTAGCAGAAAAGGGGTTCGTTGGCTTCAACGCGAAGACTGGTGATGGGGTAGGTCTTGTAGGCACACAGGCAAAGCCTGAGGGCTTCATTTTGTATGGCATTGATGTGGTTGAAGTAAGAGTTGTGAGCTGCACAGTAGACACTATTCGAGCTTGGCACGAATGGTGAACATGAAGATTTTGAGGAGAACATGGGAATCCGCACCTCAAGTATTGTTGGAGAGGATGCGGAGAATGTTGAGGGAGTTGTTGTATTTCTGTTTCAGGTTGGTGATGTGTTGCTTGTAGGATTGCTTGAGGTCTAGGGTTAGACCCATGAGCTTAGTGTAGTCAACTTTTGGGATGCGATTGCGGTTGAGCACAAGCTTCAGGTTGGGGTGGGGTTGTTAAAATGACAAAAGTGCATACAGACTGTTTTATCTTTGGAGAATTTAAAACCGTTATTGTTGCACCAGTCTTGCAGCCGGTTGAGGCTGAGTTGGAGCCTATTTTCGACAAGAGAAAAGCTGGAAGAGGTGAAGAAGATGGCGAGGTCGTCCACGTAGAGGGCACATTTGACGTTGGGGCCGAGATTGTCCGCAATGTTGTTAATACACAGGTTGAAGAGAGTAGGGGAGAGGATGCTGCCTTGGGATACAACATCTTCTTGGGGTAGGGGTTGGAGAGGGTATGGTCAATACGAACTTGAAACTGTCTGAATGAGAAGAAGTTTTGAATAAAGATGGGGAGGTGGCCTCCGAGGCCGATGGTGTAAAGCTTGCGGGTAATGCCGTATTTCCAAGTGGTATCAAAAGCTTTCTCGAGGTCAAAAAACATGGCAAGGAGGTGTTCCTTTTTAGCAAAGGATTTCCGGATGGCGGTACGACGTTTTCGGAAGCCGCTTTGGTGAGAAGAGAGAGGATTCTGTTGGTCTCGAGGAACCAGTTAAGTTTCTAATTAATGATCCTTTCCATAATTTTGCAGAGACAGCATGTGAGGGCAATGGGGCAGAAACTGGGAGGGTCGGTGCTGTCCAGCCAGTCCTTCCCAGGTTTGGGGACGGGGTGATGACAGTTGTCGTCCAGATAGGAGGAAAGAGGTGTGAGGACCAAATGTGATTGAGGATGGCGAGGAGTGTAGTGGTGGCCTTGTTGAAGAGTGTTTCCGGAACAGGTAGGGGATGTTATTTGGGCCCTTGGAGGTGCAGCCAGCGTCATTGACGACTTGCTTTAATTTAGATAAGGTAAGAAGGGTGTTGTAGCTCTTGGTGTTGTCGGAGGAAAAAAAGTAATTCTCCGGGTTTTGTTGCAAGCTTTTTTGTCGTTAAAAGCATTGGAAATAGTTGCCTGAGGACAAGTTGTTACTGAAATAGCGGCGAGGTGGTTAGCGATATAACTTTTTTGCTTGAGTAGATTGCCATTCCAAGAGAGATGAGAGATAGGAGACTTGCCCACTCTGCCGTGGAAGCTGTTTACCATAGGCCAAATCTTCTTGATGGGGGTGTTGGTGGTGAGAGAAGAGATGAAGCTGTTCCAAGTGTTGGTTTTACTGTCTTTGACAGTGCGCCTAGCATTGGCACTGCTGATGCGAAAGAGGTTGAAGTTGTGGTGGTCGGGTTAGTTTTAAAGTTCCTGAGGGCTTTTTTTCCTGTTCTTGATGGCAGTTTTGCAGTGAAACCAGGGGTTGGGGGCTTAGAGGTTTTGGGAATGGAGCAGGTGGCAATGTTGATAAGGATGTTGCTGAAGTTAGACATGGGATCCTCACTCTAGAGAAGAAGGGGGAGGGGGTGAGAGTTACAGAGGGTTTCGAAAAGGGGCCACTTGGCTTTTGAAGGTTCCTGTTGGGTGAGGGGGAAGGTGAGAGTTACAGAGGGTTTCGAAAAGGGGCCAGTTGGCTTTTTGAAGCTTCTTGTTGAGTAAGGGGAGGGGGGTATTATTAGGGGTTTGAAGATTGGAGTGAATCAGGAGAGGGTAATGGTCACTTCCACAGAGGTCAGAACTAAACTTCCAGACAAAATCAAGGGAGGTTGGGGAGCAGATAGACAGGTCAATGTAAGGGAGCATGTGGCGGGTGAAGATAGGTCGGGAACTTAGTGTTGAGTAAGGAGAGGCTGTGCTCCCGAAGAGTGTTTTCGACAAGCAGAAGATGACTGGGTTGAAGGTGGTGGCCAAAAGGTCAATTTCTTTTGAGTTGGCCTTGAGGCTGCATTGTATAATGTTATTGTTGTTTTTATGTTGTACACCATGAGGGAGGGGAGGGGGGGAAGGGGGAGGGTTATATGGAGGAAGATCTGTTGTGCCTGAAGGTTAGTTAGTTTTTTCTTTGGATCTGTCCGTTTCTTTGGGGGCGGTGGTTTTTGAAAGATGGATGAGAAGCATGTTCAGTGGGTTTGGTAATCGAACAATCCATGCTCCCTTCAGCGTCATATATGTGGGTTTGGATGGTGGGTTGTTTGTTGATTAATGATTAATTGTTGGTTTGTTGGGCAGGTTGGCTTGAGTTTGATGCCATTAAGGTGTTGGGGTAGGGGACAGGGGAAATCTTAGCAGAGGAAAAGTTAGTGGTGGAGGTGGTTTGTGTAATAGGTTTGGTTGAGTTGTTGGCAAAGGCGATGGACGTAGGGCTCGGTAAGTAGAGCCAGGTGAGGTAGGTTTGGGCGTGTGTGATGTAGCTGTCTTAAGAGGCAGTATTGGTGTTTGAGGAAACTGTGCTCGAGTAGGAAGGTTTGGTGTGGCGGTTAGCGAGGAATTGCTTCCTGGCCTCCGGGTAAGTGGTGCTGGGATTTAGGGTTTTCAGGTCAACTATCTGTTTTTCCTGAAGCCAGGTGGGGCAGTCTTTTGAGCAGGAGGGGTGGTTGGCTGGATGAATGCAGTCACAATTGGTGCAATGTGGAGTGTTGGTGCAATGGCGATGTCATGGTGCAAGCTTCACAATTGCCACATCGCGCTTGGTTGTGGCGGGAGTTCTTTCCATAGCCATATCTCTAGCAGTTATGACAGTGGAGGGGGTTGGGAATGTATGAGGTAACGAGGATTCTGAGATAGCCAGCAGTGATGTGGGAGGGAAGGGTTGGTGTAGCAAAAGTCAGGAAGATGGTATTGGTGGGCGTTTCAGAACTATCTCTTTTGAGGAGGAGACAACGGGCCCCAGTTTTGTGTTGGCTGGCAAGTTCCTCTACAAGGTCTTCATTTGTCAAGTAGGCAAGGTCCCTAGTTCTGATGACGCCTTTGCGTGAGTTCTGGGAACGGTAGGGTGTAACTGCTATGTCAATACCAGTGTTAGCAAGGTTTTGGTGGAGAGGATGGTGGTGACTTGAGTGTCCCTAGTGCAGTGCACCAGGAGATCTGCCAGATTTGAGGGTAGAAACCTTGGGGAGGATGCTGACAAGGTCATGAAGTGCTTTGTAAATGAGGAAGGGGGAAACTCTTTTGAAACTGTCTGGTTTGTTGGTGGCCTGAATGATTAATTTTTTTGGGACTGGGGCTGATCTATGGAGGTAGCAGGTAGGTTATGGAGAGGGGAGAGAGAGAGTAAAGTTCAAGGACATGGCAGAAGCATTTGGTCATGTTGGAAAAAAATACCAAGGGCTGGGAGACCCAAGGCAACTAAAACAAAGTCACGCAGCTACTATAGGGAACCACTGTACAAGTACTGAAAAGGGCGTGTGGGCAAGTCACAATGGGAGAAACTAGAATGGTAATATCATCATAGTTCGCATGCCCATGCAAATTAACACCCATATCATATGACCCGACCAATTATAAAAATGGTATCTCACACTAAGTCCCACATGGAATCTCACCCCATGTCCCACATGGCATTCCACCATATCTCCCACATCCCACCCTAGTCCCACGTGGCAGTCCACCATATGTACCACATGGCATCCCACCCTATCACCCACATGACATCCCACCCTATGTCCCACATGGATCCCATCCCCTGTCCCACATGGATCCCATCCCATGTCCCAAATGACATCCGATCCCATGCCTTGTCCCACATGGCATTCCACCATATCTCCCACATGGCATTCCAGCACACAGAATGTCTCACATGGCATATCACCATGTCTCACATGGCATTCCATCATGTCCCACATGGGATCCCACCCTATGACCCACATGGCATCCCACCCTATGACCCACATGGCATCCCACCTTATGTCCCACATGGATCCCATCCTACATGTATGTCCCACATTAATCCAACCATATGTATCACATAACATCCCTCCCTATGTCCTACATGGCATCCCTCCAAATGTCCTGCATCAGTGGCTTCCCACCTGTTCCACATGACATCCCACTTTATGTCCCACACTGGATCCCACCATATGTTCCACATGGAATCCCTCCCAATGTCCCAATGACATCCTACTTTGTCCCACATGGCATCACATCCCATGTCCCCATGGCCTCCTACCCTATGTCCCACATAGCCTCCTACTCTGTCACACATGGTATCCTACCCTATGTCACACATGGCATGCCAACCTGTCATACTCTGTGTTACTGGTGGCACCCCACCATGTCCCACATGGCATTCCACCCTATGTCCCACATGGAATCCCACTCCATTTTCCACATGACATCCCATAGGATCCATAAGAAGTCTGATCCTAGCTATCAGTCCCTGATTGAGCATATTATGTATAAAAGTGTCAGTTCATATAATAACTTATATGCAAATGACTTGTTGAAATAGGGGTGGGACCCCATGACATCCCATGTCCCACATGACATCCTATCCCATGACATTCCACCATATATCCTACATGGCATCCCACCCAGTTCCACATGGTATCCTACCTAATGTCCCACATGACATCCCATCCCATGTCCCACATGGCATCCCACCCCATGTCCCACATGGCATCCCACAGGCTCCATAAGAAGTCTCATCCTAGTTATCACTGTCCCTGATTGAGCATACTATGTATGAAAGTGTCATTTCATATAATTACTTATATAAAAATGTCTTGTTGAATAAGAAAGACTGGCGGAGTCAAATAATCATGCCTGATATAGCCCTTGGTGTATACCACATTATATATATTATATCATATGTCCCGTATGGCCCCCATCCATGTCCCACATGGCATCCCTCCCTATGTCCATATGCAGTCACATCCTGTCACTCCCTGACTGAGCATACTAAATAAAAGTCTGGTCAGTTCATATACTGTAGCAACTTTATGCAAATGACCACAATAATAAAGGTGGAGTTGAATAATCATGCCTGATACAACCATTGGTGCCCAACTATTTAAAGAAATTAAAATCTTCAGTGCTACCAGAGAGAAGCTTACGGATTTCTAAAGAATATTGGAAAATTGTATCATTTTACAATTATCTTCTAAGGAAATATCAAATGTTTTGTAGCCTTTTTAAGGAAACTAATCTTTAATCTGTCTTAAATTTCTCTGAAAAACTAACATTTTGTAAGGAAATTCTAATTTTCCATAAGGATATCTGAAGAAACTTTTTCTGAGGAACTCTGAAGAAACTTTAACATTTTCTGAGGATTTCTCAAAAAACTTAAACATTTCTAATGAAATCTCAAGAAAAAGTGTAGACCGGACGGATGGCTGGCTGGACGGATGGCCGGCTGGATGGCTGGCTGGACGGATGGCCGGCTGGACAGATGGCTGGCAGGATGGACGAAATCGCCATTACATAGGTTCCCATTATGCTTCGCATGTGAACCAAAAACTAAAAAGGAACGATCTTACCGAAATCAGTCAACTATCCTCAAAGGAAAAATCTCCCCCCCACAAAACAAAAAGGTGCAAAGATATAGTTGAAAGTGTGTGATTTAGGAAAAATCCAGAACAGAAATTTGAGAACAGATTTCGAAGTTCACGTCTCTCGACACTTTACATAGCAGATAGGTGAGAGGTGATGCAGGGTTTAAGTTTTGTGACAATATTTGAACGATGGAACTTCCAAATTAGTCTAACCTTCTCCAAGCTGTACACTTCGTATCTCCAAACCAAAACCAACCCAAGCAGATATAGGCCTAGTGTACAAAGCAAGGGACTAACATCATATTCCGAATAAAACCAACTCTTAAAACTACATTTTGACATGATTTGAGGTATTCGTTTAGTGACACATAGAGGATCAATGCATTTATATAAGATTTTCAATCATTTGTCACATGTTAGGAACCCACCAGCATCCTATTAAAGCAACACCAACAACAACATACTTAGCAATGTTCCTACTAAAGAAACCTTACAAGCATCATACCAAACACCAGCATCATACTAAAGAAACACTGTGAGCACCATATTAAAGAAACCCCATGAGCACTATACTAAAGAAACCCCATGAGCATCATACTAAAGAAACCCCATGAGCATCATACTAAGGAAACCCCATGAGCACCATATAAAAGAAACCCCATGAGCGTCATACTAAAGAAACCCCATGAGCACCATCAAAAAGAAACCCCATGAGCATCATACTAAAGAAACCCCATGAGCACCATATAAAAGAAACCCCACGAGCGTCATACTAAAGAAACCCCATGAGCATCATACTAAAGAAACCCCTTGACCATCATACTAAAGAAACCCCATACTAAAGAAACCCAATGAGCATCATACTAAAGAAACCCCATGAGAATAATGCTACAGAAACCCCATGAGCATCATTTAAAGGAAACCCCATGGGCATCATACTAAAGAAACCCATGAGCATTATTCTAAAGCCCCATGAGCATCATACTAAGGAAACCCCATGAGCATCGTACTAAAGAAGCCGTATGAGTGGCATACTAAAGAAAGCTCATGAGCATCATACTAAGGAAACCCCATGAGCATCATACTAAAAAAACAAACCATGAGCATCATACTAAAACTCATGAGCATCATACTAAAGAAACCCCATGATTATCATACTAAAGAAACCCCATGAGCATCATACTAAAGAAACCCTATAAGCATTATTCTAAAGAAACCCCATACATACTAAAGAAACCCCATGAGCATCATACTAAAGAAACCCCATGAGCATCATACTAAGGAAACCCCATGAGCATCATACTAAAGAACCCCATGAGCATCATACTAAAGAAACCCCATGAGCATTATTCTAAAAAACCTCATTAGCATCATACTAAAGAAACCCCCATGAGCATCATACTAAAGACACCCCATGAGAATCATACTATAGAAACCCCATGAGCATCATACTTAAGCAACCCCATGAGCATCATACTAAGGAATCCCCATGAGCGTCATATTAAAAAAAACCATGAGCATCATACTAAAGAAACCCTATTAGCATCATACTAAAGAAATCCCATGAGCATTATTCTAAAGAAACCCCATTAGCATCATACTAAAGCAACCCCCATGAGCATCATACTAAAAAAAACCCATGAGAATCATACTAAAGAAGCCCATGAGCATCATACTAAAGAAACCCCATGAGCATCATTTAAAGGAAACCCCATGGGCATCATACTAAAGAAACCCCATGAGAATCATACTATAGAAACCCATGAGCATCATACTTAAGAAACCCCATGAGCATCATACTAAGGAAACCCTGTGAGCACCATACTAAAGAAACCCCATGAGCATCATACTAAAGAAACCCCATGAGAATCATACTATAGAAACCCATAAGCATCATACTAAAGAAACCCCATGAGCATCATACTAAAGAAACCCCATGAGCATTATACTAAGAAAACACCATAAAGAAAAAACCCTATTAGCATCATACTAAAGAAACCCCATGAGAATCATACTAAGGAAACCCCATGAGCATCATACTAAAGACAATCCCCCCATGAGAATCATACATACTAAAGAAACCCCATGAGCATCATACTAAGCAACCCCATGAGCATCATCATACCCCATAGAATCATACTAGGAAACCCCATGAGCATCATACTAAAAAACCCCATGAGCATCATACTAAAGAAACCCTATTAGCATCATACTAAAGAAATACAAAAGTAACCCTGAGCATTATAAAGAAACTCCATCTAAAGAAACCCCATGAGCATCATACTAAAGAAACCCATGAGCATCATACTAAAGAAACCCCATGAGCATCATACTAAGAAAACCCTGTGAGCACCATACTAAAGAAACCCCATGAGCATCATACTAAGAAAACACCATGAGCATCATACTAAGAAAACCCTATGAGCATCATACTAAAGAAACCCCAGGAGAATCATACTAAGGAAACCCCATGAGCATCATACTAAAGAGACCCCATGAGAATCATACTAAGGAAACCCCATGAGCATCATATTAAAGAAACCCCATGAGCATCATACAAAAGTAACCCTGTGAGCACCATACTAAAGAAACCCCATGAGCATTATAATAATAATAATAATAAATGTTACTTAAATACGCCATTCACCAAAGTACCATGGCACTTACAAAGTAAAATAAAAACAAAATGTAAAATATCAAAATAAGTGGGTCTTTTAAGAGTTTTTTAAATACTGTGGTGGATGGAGAAGTTCTCATGTGGGTGGGTAAAGTGTTTCAGAATCTGGATGCAAGTATTTCAAATCTTTTGTCACCTATGGCAGAATTGGATATGGGTATGTGAAGTTAGGTGCTGGTGGAGTTTCTAAAGAAGAATGTTGGTCATACTATAGAAACCCATGAGCATCATACTAAAGAAACCTCACCAACATTCTTCTTAAGAAACTCTACCAGCATCATAGTAAGGAAACTCCAAGCGCATCATACTAAAGAAACCACAATCATCATACTTAAGAAATCCCATTTCACTATACTGTTTCTTGAGAAGTCCTCTTTCATATAAGATGACCCCTGAATCAATCCTTCAACTTTACCTGTCCATATACCTTTAAGCTATTCAGCAAAAAAACAAAGTAAAAAACAAAAACAAAAAAAGTATGATCAGTTTGGAATTACTTCTTTTGGTTTTATTATGAATATTACCACCACATGATAATATGTATCTCAAAGGTACAAAATTGCACAAAGAGATGGATTATTTTCTAGCATTAACTTTGCAAAGACAAAACACAAGCAACTGCATTATACTGGTATATCCTAATACAAAACAAAAAAGGCAGTCCAATTTTGTAAGAACAAGTGGACAAATGTATATCTAGGATAACATTTTTTCAAACATTCCATATACTTCTTATAAGCTGAGCATGATGCTGAGCATGAAGCTGAGCATGATGCTGAGCATGATGCTGAGCGTGATGCATTGTGATGCTGAGCGTGATGCTGAGCGTGATGCTGAGCATGATGCTGAGCATGATGCTGAGCATGATGCTGAGCATGATGCTGAGCATGATGCTGAGCATGATGCTGAGCATGATGCGGAGCATGATGCTGAGCATGATGCTGAGCATGATGCTGAGCATGATGCTGAGCATGATGCTGAGCATGATGCTGAGCATGATGCTGACATGATGCTCAGCATGATGTTAGATAATGTGATACAATTTATTCAAGAGTATCATAAGAGCACATAGCTCATTCTGACAACTAAACAAATTATCTGATATTACAAGTCAACTCTCAATTTAAGACACACTATAGGAACATGCAAGGTTTAGTAAACCTATACTGATCTTATATTGATGCATTCCTTGACTATAAAACGTATTTCCTTCACACCTAAATTAAGAACCCCAAATCTCCCTTTAGAATCATACAAGTCATTGAGTTGACAGACAGAGATATCTTCTGCATAGACTACAAATGTGGAAATGTGTGACATAATTCTCTCTAAAAGAATCTAAACATGATACATACCTCTAGGTATTTTAAAATAATGAATTTTGCTGAAATAAAGTAAACACTATATTTGCTTGAAAAATTTCATCTAAAATGGGAAATTATTTCATTAATTCAAAAAATCATTAGGACTGGACCAAAATGCAAAACACATTTGATTTCAAAACATTACAACAGAGATTATATTCAAAATTCACAAAGTATGAAACTAAAATAGATAAGGAAAATTGAATGTTTATAAATATTCCAGACTATACCAACAAAACTGTGCTACAAATGAGTCCCTTCATTGTAATAGCACTAGTTCCAGTAATCATCATAAATGACCCTATAATATAAACTGTTAAGTAACTAGGTTAATTTACCTCCTACATGGATAAATACAAAACCAATTACATTTAGTGGTGTATTAAATATAATTTGTTACTTCCAATATACAACAAACTCTTGTTTCCTCTTTACACCTTACAGGTCCCATGTGAAATTCACAAAAATGGAGGAAAACACAAACAGACAAAAGAGAGCACATTGGTGACAAATAAGATACTGAACCACATGTAATGAAATGGCAGAATAACTGGGCATCACAGGCGTGTAAACTTAAAGAACATTAACTTTTTATTTCAAGATAGTGTACTTTTAACACACTGCACTTCATTCTACGAGGAGATACATTTAAGAACTAAAATATTCAATACATTGATAAGTAATGGTAATAATTCCCTGCCCAAGTGTAACACTCTAATAATCCTATAATAGCTTGCACATGCAGATGAAGATGTTTTCTGATTTTTGTGTCATTTCCTAGATGTAAGGTTCATTGAGGCACCTCTGTTCGAAGACTGAGCAATGCTGACAGCGAGGTCAGGAGAGGTTGGGATGAATTCACCTGAGGAGAGTTAGCAACACAAAATTATTACTCAATGAGAGTTTCACTTCTACTGTACATCATAATCAGTTTTATATCTGTTTCAGAGTTTTTAACAAAATTTCAAATTGGATAATAGACCTGCCTCCTGCTGAAGGCCTTTCAATTTTTGGACATTGATAAAAATAAAAAAAGTTTTGTCTTCAGTTTTTGGTTGTTTATCTACTGCTGATCGTTATGGTTTGGCGAAATGTACAGCAGATGATTATATCATAAAATTGTTGCATTCAGTTATGCTCAAGAATAAAACAAAGTGTCATTTTAATTAGATATTGCTCTTGTGGACTGCTTTCTTATCTAATGGCCACAGCAAAATCTTTTAACATTAATCTTATTCAATAAAGAAATAAAAAAACATGCATCTCTTCCAATCCAAACTCTCTAAAAGTTACAATATAAGGTTTTGTAAATCTTACAGAATAACTGTACATGATTAATCTTACTAAATATAAGATTCATAAAAGTTCCTATGCCTTAAAAGAAAATCTTTATATTGCAAAAATCAAATCACTACCTAGAAACATGGTAATAAAATGTTCATTCTCACCTATTCTAGCTAAAACTTTGGTGACATTTTCTGGTTTCCATGATAAGGTACCGCCATTGCCGCTACATAAAGAAGGATAAAATCGTAAACTACAATGCAAACTAATATACCTGTCACTTTAAGTTTAGAGTATGTTGGACTGAAAGACATCATTTACAAGATAAGTAGAACATCGGGCTAAAACTCTCTTCAACACAACGAAATGATACATTCAAAAGGTACTTCTCTCATTGAGCAGCACTTATACTGTTTTTGTGAGAAGCAATTTGGGGTCTTATTTCAAAAAAGGAATGAATATATATTTTATATTAAAAAGCTCAAATATTAAGCGTAAGGTATTTCAAATACAAAAAAAAGATACAATCGAATTGAGGAAAGACGTTTCTAAGTAGTGTGTAAGCAATACCTAAATCAAAGTAATATGACAGTGATAAAGACACACATCATCAAGGAGCTCACTAAGACTCAATAACGTGACAGTAAGGATCAAGAAAATATGAAGCAAGAAAGCAATCCATGGAGTTGATCTCATCCCCTCAAGCATACAGCATAGTGGGGGAAATAACTAACTAGGTGGTCACTATAGCTGTGTTTTGGTACAAAAATGTACAAATTAGTACATAATTACCCCTAAAATAACATTTGACCTCTGAGCCTTGACCCTAAGCACTGAAACAACTTATGACATTTTTCACATTTATCGTACCCTACTGTATGACACCATTCATGCTCACGTCACATTTACCATTCCATAACTATAGGGAAAAATGGTGAGAAGTGGTCAATAGCTCTGTGACCTTTGACCTTTTGACCCCAGAGTCTACGGGACACAAATTCATGTACTAAGGTATCATGATACAACATAGGGTTGGTATAGGTCTAGGGATTTACCATTTTGCTGATGCGCTTGCTGATATGGGGGTGCCTATAGGGGCTATTCCTAATCGAGAATTGTGTCAGTTAGTTCAGGAACGTCGGATGAACGGCCTCGAACCTCGTTTAGATTTGAATACACAAACTATGAAAGATAAGGATATTACAGTGGAGGACATCAAAGAACTCATACCAGATTCTTACGAAGAAGAACGTGGCATAACAGGCCTAATAAAAGATTTAACCAAACTGTAAAAAAAACAATGGCAGCCTTCCCCACCTTCAATTTTTCAGAATTCCCATGAAAACTAAACTGTAAGTGTGCCTGCTGGGGGGGACGTATCGAAGTAGACAGTAAAGACAGTATTGATGGCTCAAAAAAAGCCTCCAGGGTTAGGAGGTTCGTACACACTCTCAGAACCAATTGGCTTGGCAGGGCAAGACATCGTAAAAATATTATTTTCTTCCCTAAGGAAGAGAGAGCATGACGTTTGTTTAGGATTTGTAAGATCAGTGGATGAGACTAATCTGTTTCTGCGAAGCTTAGAGGATAGCCTTTGCTTAAGCAGAGTGTATGGAGGCTCCATCAGGGGTGAGGCCGGGACAGGCGGCGTCGGCTGCAGAGGAGCCTTCCTCGTTTGGAACAGTCAGTGAAGAGGAAGGATTAGTTGTGGAAGTGTCTACTGAGTTGGCAGTATTTGGAGCAAAAGAAGGCTGGGTTGTGAAGAGCTTTCATGTAGGAGGAAAGGCCAGGGGAAACTTGGGGAAAAGGAATAACCCAGGTGGGAGTGGGAGGGATAGTGTGCCTGTCTATCAAAAAAAAGTTGATGTTGGCTTTGAGGGAAATGAGAATGCATCTGAATACCGAAAGGTAAGGGGATGCATTTGTTGAGAGTGAAGAAGTTGGTAAAGGAAGGAGAGCGGGTGGAATGGAAACATGGGTTCTGTGGGTCAGTGAGGATGCAAAGAGCGAAGGAGAGACCGGCCCTGGTACACATGAGGTCAAGGGGGAGTTCATTCGCCTCTACACGAAGACTGGTAACAGGGGTGGTGTGGGTGGCAGCAAGGCAGAGCCTTAGGGCAGTGTTTTCAATGACCTCAATGTGCCTCTAGTAAAGTTTGTGGGAAGAGCCGTAGATGAAGTTGCCGTAGTCCAACTTAGATCTGAGAAAGGAGCGATATAAGGTGAGCAAGGTGAGATGTTTGGCTCCCCAGTTGGTGCTGGAAACAACCTTGAGGAGATTAAGGGTTTTGTAACAATTGGTTTTGAGGGTGTTGATGTGGGGGAGGTAGGAGAGCTTGGAACCGAGAGTGATTCCAAGGAAATGAGAACTGTCCTTACTAGAAAGTGTTGTCAAAATGAATGAAAACAGTTTTGTTTTTGGAAAAATTGAAGCCGTTGGTGTCACTCCAGTGAGCTAAGTTGTCCAGGCATTTTTAAAGATTATTTTGAAGAGTTTGGAAGCATGGAGAGGACGAGAAGATGGCAAAATCATCAACATGGAGAGAGCACTTGATGTTGGGGGAGAGAGAGCTTTGGTGATGCTGTTGATTTTGAGATTAGAAAGAGATGGGAAGAGAATGCTACTTTGGGGGACACACAGGTGTTGGGTATACCTTGGAGAGTAGGTGTCACTGATGCGCACCCTGAAATGGTGAGAATGGAGATAGTTCTGGAGGAAGGTTGGAAGGAGACCTCTTAAGACCGAAGGAGTGAAGGTCCCTGAGGATACTATACCGCCAGGTGGTGTCAAAGGCCTTTTGGAGGTCAAAGAAGATGGAGATAGTGTGGTAATTCCTGCCGAAGACTTCACGGACATAGGTGTCAAGTTTGGGGACATGGTCCAGGCAATTCTGGTTTCTCCTGAAATCGTTTTGAGACGAGGAGAGGATAAGAGTTCTTCTCAAGGTACCAGCAAAGTCTATAATTGACCATACCTTCCATTATCTTGCAGAGGCAGGATGTGAGAGCGATGGGGTGATAGTTAGTGGGAATGGATCTGTCTTGGTCGGGCTTGGGGATTGGGAAAATGATGGCCTCTCTCCAAATGTTGGGGAAAGTTTTGGAGGACCACAGATGGATGTAAATCTTGAGTAAGAAGTCAAGGGAAGTCCTGGGAAGGTTACTGAGGAGATTACAGTGGATGCAGTCAGAGCCTTGGGAAGAGGACCCAGATTTTTTGAGGGCGGATAAGAGCTCGGTTAAGGTGAATGAAAGGTTATAGTTTTCCTGATTGTTAGACTGGATGTTAAGAGAGTTTTTCTTAGCCTCGATTTTCAGGTTGCGAAAGGAGCGGAACAAACTTTCATTGGAGGAGGTTTCGTCAAAAGTAAAGGCTAAGCAGTCGCAAATGTCAGTAATTTTTGTGTTATTATAGATGAAGTATATATTGTTTGGAGTACGTTTCCCTTTGAAGTTTCGGAACATGCTCCAGACTTTGGAAGGGGTGGTCTGGAGATCCACGAATAAGACATAGGTTTCCTACGAGATCTTTTTGCTGAGTTTGATGGTCTTTCTGGCTTTGGCTTCGAGAATGCTAAAGTTTTCCAAGTTTTAGAGAGATGGGTAGGTTTAAAGAGACAGAGGGCTTTGTTCTTAAGAGAGATTGTACTTTTTTAGTTTAAAACCTTTGTACTTAAAATCACCAAATTTTGTCCCGTTCCAGAAACTTATGACCCCTAACCCCTAATATGTGGTCATCATAGGAGACCCCTTGGTGGGCCCCACCAGCCTCCCTATTATCAAAGGGTAATCATGTAGTGTAGGAGGTATAGGCAATTATTTGCCTATACAGCAAAGTGACTACAATATCTCATCCCTACATATGTGTATTGTGTGGGTGATGAGATAAAAATACTGAAAATCTCCAAAATATTAATATTGACTAAACAATTTCATTCAGACTCACAAAAAGAAGAAATTTCAGCATTTTTGCTAAAGAAAAAAAAAAAAAAACTCCTTTTTTACCTTTTAAGATATTTTTATATTTTCTACAATATTCATAGTTTTGTAATACTTTTGTTCTATTCATTGTAATTATCTAAGTTTGGAAAGTAACTTTCCATAAGACGCAAGTATTTTGCATTAATAAAGAAATACTTCAGGGGTCAAGCAAGTCTATCTTATGAAAGAGGACTTCAAAAGAAACAAAATGGTGAAGAAAGCATTCAAAAATTTCATTCCGTTATGAAGATATTTAAGTTTAAAGTTTGGTACCATTTGTGTAAAAATGACTGAAATCAGACTAGTTGTGATGTCATAGCCTCAGATTTCTTAAAATCTTTATGTATTCTATCATATTTTGTCCTGCCATTTTGTGGCTTAAAAATCAAAGGATATGTCAAGAAAGTAGTAAAACTAAATCTAGGAAGGGTATTATAATATACCACCTGAAAGAAAGTTCAAGGAAAAATAATTAAAATAGTGAAAAAATTAAACAAAATTTCTTTAAAATAATTGTTAAGAATATGAGGATGAAAATGTCAACTTTCCATAGAGAGTACACCTGTCATTTCCACACAGATAAGACAGAGCTATAAACTTGAATATTTTCTTAAGAGAATAAGATTTTTGAATGCTTTCTTCAACATTTTGTTTCTTTTGAAGTCCTTTTTGATATAAGATGGTCATGCTTGACCACTGTACTGATCCTTTCATTAGCATATCTTCAATAAATTTGAATTGTTGATACAAGACAACAGTACCTTAAGATTTAGGTCCACAACAGTCGGACTCGATATCACACTAGTTTACAATATTTTCAAAACAACTAGGAGTTCACAAAAAAAAACTTTTGTTGTTCACATTACTGTGCAGCCTATGTGGAGAAAGAGGGTCACTGGCACACATACTGAGTGCATGCATGCAAGCTTGCCCTGTCACAAGGCAGATATAGGTGTCGTCATGACCAGGTCCTGCAGTCACACCTTCAGCAGGAAAGACAAAAGAAAAGAAGAGGCAGACAGCACCATGTACCAAAAATAGACTTTGTGAAAGAGGGGGACAAATCACCAACTTGTCAAACACAGAGGGACAGTCTGTTGCTGAAAGCAAGGTCATGAGATTTGACAGTTGACTTGCGAAGGAAGCTTCAGTTCCCCAGTGGTAGTCACAATGCTGCTACCGGATGCAGTTCTCTGGTCTGAAGAAGCAAGAAAGTTGATCATAATCACGCTTACAATACCATGGGAAGAACGCTGTGATGATGCATACGAAAGGACAAGTACACAGAGCTCCTACAGAGCTGTAGAGTGAAAGGATGGCAGGCATGGTTGTTCCCAGTAGAAGTTGGGTGATGGCGATTTCTGGCACAGTCTGTTTGGAGGCTATTCTCTGCATTGAGATTGGCAGGTAAAGAAAGGAAGAAAGCCATTCAGGAACTAAGTGAGAAAGCTGAGAGGGCATCATGCTGGTTGTGGTGCCAACGAGATGACCAAAGTTGGAAGCCAAGAGAGTAGAGAGGCAGTGCTTGGCCAGCATTGCTGAGAGTGTAGCCGTTTCAATTGAAACACTTGAGGAAGGTTGGACACCACCTCATGATCTACTACTCCTAGCAGACAACTATTACCATTGATGACAGTCTACAGAAGATGAGGACAGTAAGTTACAGAAGATGAGGACAGTGAGTTAGAGAAGGTGAGGACAGTGAGTTAGAGAAGATGAGGACAGTGAGTTAGAGAAGGTGAGAGTCACGAGTCTTGAGCAGTCAGTATGTAAACTGTCTGATGCTATTGCATTATTGATGTATTTTCCAAAATGTAATTTAATAACACATCTTAGTTTGTGAATGGTTCAACAATTTGGCTCGTTATCGTGGTTACCCAATACAACATTTTCAGTAGCACCCACCTTAATCAAATAAAGTAAATGAAACTAGTTTTTAAATAATTGCCATCAACATCTACACAATAATATTTTGATGTATGCACATTCTCTTTAATAAATTGAAGCTTCTGTGCAGTCTGAAAGTACAAATGTGTTGTGGGCCACATCTTATATAATAGAGTAATGAAAAAAAAGAAAACCTTATTACTGGAATGAGATCTGGAACTGCATCCTCTATGAGTCTTCCCTAATTGTTGTTTTTTGTTTATATAACATTAACATGGCTGGCTGCACAACTAGTACTTTAACACTTACAATTTATACATTATATAAAAATACCTAAACATTGTTGACTTACTTTGAAGTCTTGGAAGCCTTGGAGATGACATTCATATCCGCAAGAGACAACAGAGCATTATTCAAGAGATTCAAAGAAAGGGTTTCATAGTCTTGCACTTGCCCTGAAAAAAAGATGTCAAAATGGTCTAAAACGTGATATCATAACACATAGGTGAGATGTTTTTGACAAAAGAGTCAAAACTATCAACATTGAATACAAAAAAGCTGAGACAAAATAAAAAGAAGGTATACAGAAGATTAGTGCTGTCATGACATGGCTCTATTACGTATCAATTATCATGGAGAAAAATATCTCAATATATTGGTATAGTGTGATACTTTTTAAGAGAACTGACTCGCGACACTAACGTGATTTCTTTTACGATGAATGGAATAAAAAATGATTTGCAAATCTAGCAGACGACATGCATGATCGTGGGACTATTACGTTCATCACACATCACACATGTGTTTGGTAATTCAGCCAACGTGACCATAAATCATCAAAGTGAGAGGCATGTTCTGGGCTAAAGATTCATTCTTTTTGCCAACTTACATCGGAGAGTGCAGTGTGGGGGGGTGACAGAGCACAATTTCTAATTAGCTTTTTTTTAAGTTTCACAATATTTGTGCATGTTTTTAATGGTCTAAACTTGACTCTTAGATTAATAATATAATATTATCATCATTATAAAGCGCACATAACTATATGAATATCCTATGGCGCTGTACAAATAAGAGTAAGATATACACATAAAAGCAAATAAGTAAAGAATTTACATAAAATGATACTAAAATGTTAGAAAATGATAAGCGATATTAAACTGCAAATAAAATGTAAGAAACTATTAAAAAGTGAAGTGAACAAGAGTAAAAATAACGGTTATAAAAATAACTTCATGAAAAAAATGTAAAAACCAGCAAAAGCAAACAAAGCCTAAAACCAGTAAAACGGTAAAAACTAAGAATATTAACGGTGAAAAAATAAAGTTTTAAGTCTTGATTACAAAATTTTGACATTGTCGGCAAGTTTTACATCAGGTGGCAAGATATGCCAAAGTTTTGGAGCAGCTACAGCAAAAGCTCAGTCGCCAAACTTTTTGCAACGGGAACGGGAACAGCTAATTGTATTGAGTTATGGGAGCGGAAAGAGTAATGTGAATTACGACGAGACAATAAATTACTAATATAAGACAGGCCAGTGTTATATAATGCATTGTATGTGGTTACCAGAACCTTGAATTTAATCTGAGCATTAATTGGAAGTCCATGTAAAGTTTTTAAGGCATTTGTTTGTTATGCTACTATAATTGTCTAGTTAAAGAATAAGTCTAGCAGCCATGTTTTGAATACGTTGTAATCTAGCCAGTGATGACTTAGGTAGACCAAAGAGAAGAGATTTACAATAATTGAGGTGAGACATAACGAGTGCATGAACAGTAATCTTAGTAGAGTCAGCATCTAAAAAATTATAGTTTTTCCTAATAATAGATCAATTACGACTAGCAATTTTACAAATTTCAGAGATGTGTTTTGTCATAGACATGGTAGAAGTTTGACCTTCAATTACTGTGGAATGTATGGAGATATCACTTTTCTGCAATTTGTTTAAAAGAGTCGGGAGTGCCAAATATAATAAAATCAGTTTTGGTATCGTTCATTTTCAATCAATTACTATTCATCCATTTCTTAATATTAAGTAAGCAATGTTTCATTGATTGGAATGACGAGTCTTCACTTCCAGGTTAAAAGGCAAGATATAAGGCATGGTCGTCAGCATAGCCCATAACAGCGGGAAGGTGTCTGGATATAGTCTCGGTCAGAGTGCTCGCGTAAAGCGTAAAAAGAATAGGACCAATGCAGGACTCCTGCGGAACTCCGTAAGTAAGAACAGTTGATTGTGAAAGACAATCACCAACTATAACAGACTGAATGCAGCTGTTGAGATAGTTGTCAAACCAGCTTTTTGCAACACATTTAACACCAAACCTTTTCTCAAGCACATTCATAAGGATGTTATGGTCCACCGTTCAAAGGCAGCAGATAAATCAATAAGGGTCATCACAGTACACAATTCTTTATCCTTATTCATTAAAATGTCGTTTGTAACTCTGATCAAGACGGTTTCGGTTGCAAAACCTTTGCGGTACTCAGATTGTTATGAAGGAAGGAGATCATTTGTTTTCATGTGATGAGAAAATTTGTCTAAGACAACCCTTTCACATATTTTAGAGATGAAACTCAAATTGCTGATAGGTCTGTAATTTTCAAGTTAGCAGTCACTACCAGTTTTTTTTTTTTCACAGTGGGCCAACAGCAGCACATTTCCATTGCTCAGCGAATTGTCTTGTTTGAAGGCTGATGTTTACAGCTTTAAGCAAGGACCGGAGCAGGTATATCGACATGTTCTATTATCAGTGAAATCGGTAAGGTATCATGGTAGCACTAAGTAGAATTTGAAAGTCTTATTATTTTCTTAATGGCTTTTCAGAACTCTCAGAAAACTGAATGAAAGTCTCATGAGAACACATAGATGGATGGAACTCTTCATAGCAAGAGAGATCATTTCGTGATCATTTCGTGATGTTTAAAAAACTCACTAAACTGATTGCAAAGAATATCAGGGTTAATATCTGGAAGAGGATTGGTCTTAATTCTTCCAGTTAAATTGTTCACAAGTTTAAAGAGCTTTTTACTATCATTGCCACATTCTAGAATTTTGTTGCAAGTGTGGCTCATTTTGGATGTTTTAAGAAGATGCAACAAACTGTTTCTTAAAAGTATAAAGTTTTCAAGATCAACAATGTCACAAGTTTTCAACCATTTCCTTTCAGATTTTTTCGCTTTATTTACCTCATTTAAGTTACTTGTGAACCATGGAACTTTGGGACGAGTAGTAATCTTTTTTGTGATTAGCGGGGCATGATTATCCAATATGCATTTAAGCGAATTGTTGTAAAATGAAACAAGATCATAAGATAGTCAAAAATCATTGCATTATTTACAAAAAGATTCAGATTATCCGCAAAAGATTCTGTGTTAATGCGAGAGTTTGCAAAATTTAACAACTTCATGAATGACGTCAGGTCTCAGACAAGAGAGATTGGAGGTCACAAAACAATGATCAGAAATAAAATAATTATCTACTGGTTCAGACAGAATTATGTCCTCATTTGTTCAATACCGTAACGTTAGAATTGTAATGTGCGAAGTAGCCTAGCCTAGTTGCGCAAAAGTTTCTTAGTTTAGTATTAGTTTTTGGTATCGCGATATGTCGCGAAAGGCATATTTCATGTCGTGGGAAAAAAGATATCACGATAATCAAAACGTCATGAGAGCACTACAGAAGATTTATCAAACAGGGAAGAAGGATTTGCAAAGACAAGTATGAATACACTGGTCAATGATTGTTTATCTCACCTTGTAATATTCTTTCTGCAATATTGATTTGGATGTGTTTCGCTACCTTGCTGGAGTAGTTATCATTCTCAGGAAGACATGGAGCGTGAGTTAAATACTGGCAAACCATCTACAATAAAACAAACAAATGGATAAACACATGTTATATGTACATATGAGTGGTAGGAAAATACTCTCTTCTACTGGCACTAAAGAGAGAATTGGTCATTAGTACCATCAAATGGATTGTAGCTAGACCAAAAAAATTGGCTAAATACATGCTATATGTAACATATGAGCGATAGGAGAATACTCTCTTCTACTGGCACTAAAGAGAGAATTGCTCATTGGTACCAAAGCAAATTGTGTGTGTGTGTGTGTGTGTAGGGGGGTGATGTCCCACATTTTAAAGGGGAAAAGACTGAATGCAGGGTCAATAGAACTATAACCAGACATCGCAAACGATGCAAACCCCCTCGCCGCTAATCACATCCTTTCCACCCTATGTCACTAGAGCCACCCTATGTTCTGCATGATGTCCCTCCCATATTCACTGGCACGGTCACAGGGGGCATGAGGTCCAAAATGTCAAAAAATTAATTTTCTTCAAAATGGCTATTTTGACCTTTTTTAATGGGGGAGGGAGGACAAGGGGCAGGGGGGGTAGTCTGTATCATTGCAAAATTATATGAGGCAATACTAGATCATTCGTTATTCATCCTAATTTAGTTAAAAAAGCTGTGTATTGCACATATTCAGTCTTTTGGGGTATCTAAAACTTGGAAAATGTGTAGTTGGGATACCCACCTGGGCTTTACGTCTGGATTCCACAAAGGACCCTCAGGCTCCGCAACCCCCCCCGAGATCCCAAATGGGGCTTTGCCCCTGTACCCCACAAGGGGCCCCAATCATTCTACCATCTTCCACCCAACATTCCTTCCTCTAACTCCCATCCCCTAACTTCTATTAACTCAACGTGCCCCATTCACCTACCATCCCCCCTTCCCGCTCACTGCTTTGCAGGGCTGTGGAGTTTTCCCGCACGATCCAACATAAATGGTGTCCATGACACTGCTTGGTGTGGGTTTTGTAACAAAATAAAAAGTGTTTTAGAGTTACCTCTAAGTGACTTGAGTACGACACTTACTATAATATTTCAGACCACAAACTGGGCATGAGACCCTGTCCTCTTGCATGTCTGAAAAAGTTGAGAGAGACGGGAGGAAAAATGCCTGCTGCAAGAACTCCAATGTCTTGTTTTTGGCCAGGAAGAAAGGGTCCAGGACTAAACAGACACCCCCTGACTCGAACATGATGTGGCCTGTCCCTAGGGAGAGGGTGTGAATCACCCCCTTCCGGTGAATTCCCCCTTCCTCCGCTGAGAGAAGGAACACCCTCTTTGGAGTGAGTTCTTTTAGTAGACAGGAGGCAAGAGGCTCGAACAGTAGCCTAGCTAAGATACCTAAGATGACCTGCATATTCCAGGCTGGGGAGAGGTTACGGACCGTAGGCCGTTGTATGAACATTCCCTTTGAAAAGTTCTCTAGCGGCTGTGCCGTAGAGACTGTCAAGCCATCTGGGAAGCCTCGGTGGATGGGTGCTATGGCCGATTTGAATCCCTTATTGGTATTCATTTGTTTTCCGAGGTTAAAATAGTGCATGAGGAAATTGGCTATGACCCCAATAGTCGCCAAATGCAGAGAAGACGCTCTCTCATTGCACCAGGTTCGCAAGATTCCAAGTCTTGAATTTGAGACTGTGCCGCCATTTGGGCAGTGTCCTGTGAAAGACCTTGTGCAAGCATTGATTGGCGGACAGTGGCCACACAGTTAACTGCAGCGCCCCCGGATTGTATTGGAGCTTGTCCAATCCCGGCATGGAGACTAGGTCTGTACGGTTCGGGAGGAGCTTGTAGTTTCAGTAGGTGTGTATACCAAGACTGGCCTGGCCAGTTGCTACCAGAAGTAGGAAATGACATTGGTAATACTCCACTTCGCCCAATACTCTTGGGACGAGAGCGAATGGTTGGAAGGCATAGCCTATGAAGCCGCCCCACCGGAATTATAGTGCGTCGACCCACCACACCTGGGGTGCAGGGTCAGAGTGCAGAAATTGGTAACTTGTGGTTGATTAGAGAGGTGATCAAGTGCACGCCACCAGGTGAACCAGCCAAGTCCTCAGGAGTCAACCAAATGGTCTTGGCCAACTATGGAGCCTTAAGGGTGAAGTAAAACAACCACTTAGTGGCGCCCCTGCAAACATGATAGGAGGTCAGCCAGTGTGTTCTCCTTGCCTGGTAAGTGAACTGCTTGGAGACGGATGTTGTGTGCCTCGCACCAGTTCAGTAGTGATTTGGTGTGGAGCCAGAGCATTCTTGACCTTGTACTTTAAGACCCTGGAAGAAAGGGTCCAGGACTAAAAGAAAGCTACAAGATATATGACTTGGAACTCACTAGCTGTTCTGAAGGCACACCAGGGGATAAAAACTCTGTAATATGGCAGACTCAATGAAACATGCATTACGAAGTACAAAACGAGTCTGAAACTCTGTAGCTTGTCTATGCAGGCTACACACTGATGCTTGCCCAACACCAAGATAGGCGGCCAGAAAAATAACTTTATTACCTGTATTTCCTTGGAAAGGGTTCTCAAAACACCTCAAACCTGAGATAGGGCAACAGGAAACAGGTAGAAAACTTCTCAGAAAAAGAAGGAGACTTTTTGCTGAAGGAACCAGGGGTTTTAACTATGAAAAACCCGCAGACCTAAGTGGCTTACTGCTATCCAGTAGGCACGCAAAAAGAAGTGACATGAGCCACAGAGACATGAGCCACAGCGGTAGCTTTTTGTTTTGGTTGTATAGTGCAGTGAATCAGGTCTCTTGAGACCACATTGCATATATTTATAGCATAGAAGGTAAGGTATAATTTGAAGTAAATACATGCTCAACTTTTTCCCCTTATAAACCAAATATGGCTGTTCTATCTACCAAATCAGAATGAAAATTCATTGCATAGTAACTTAGGAGTTTATCATAAGTTTATCATAATGTTTCCACTCTATTCTAGCAAAACCTTATTGTTTTTCCTTATTCATTTCCAAGACACTTCTTTATAAATTCCATTCAGTCGTCAGTTCTTTTATTGAACTTTTTTTTATCCCAGAACAAATCCTTCAATTGCTGCTATTCAAGCCTGGAATGCATTTGTTCTCCTTATAAAAATATATGTTCATAATGCATGAGGCTGGATGGACAATAGATGTGGACGGACGGACGGTGGGACAGACGGATGGACGGACAGATGGAGGAACAGACAGACAAATGTACAGACAAATGGTATAATGCTATATCTCCTCTTCACCAAGTTCGTTGGCGAGGGGAAAAAATCTGCATTATTCTGGGTGGAAATTTCCCCTGCCACCCGCTAGCTATGACCCTGGAAACAATGCTGTCATCTGCTGGAAATAGAACCTAGTAATCTATCACACAAAGTTTGACCATCAAGAACCTACCTGCACCTACCTGCACAATATATGATTTGTCTAACCATTTCAAGAAATTTCTTTGAGATTTATGACAATGCATTTCATGAGAAGCATAAAACTTTACACAGTGACTCACCCAGTAGCCCCTTAGGAATGGTTGAATAAGATCTGACAGGAATTGTAATGGCTTCTCTCCCGTGCCCTGAATCTGCACCGTTTTTTCTCTCTCATTTATACTCAGCATGCTACAACTTGCCACTTTCTTTAGTGTTGCTCCGAATTCCTGTACGAAGAACAAAGAACTTACTAGTAACTTGACCCAGTCATGATAAATTCACAACACTTAACATTGTCAAAAACAACATCCAAGTACCTTCTTTCAAGGTCTTTCACTATTTATGTAGTCATTACAAATTTCTGAGAATTTATGTTTTCGTCAATTCTAAGTGGTCTATTCCCCCTTTAGTATTTATTGCAAGTAAACAAGAGAAGAAAAAAAAGACTTTTTTTTCCTTATACCAAAACTAATTTTGTGACATATTCAATTCTCTCTCAAATTTTAAACAAGTTACAAGCTGAATGGGTGGGTACCATCAATTCACATCACTTCCCTTTTCGATAACCTGTATCAAGCATTGATACTTACTGTTTCAACCACTGATGGTTTCAGCACAAATTCCTGCTGAAATAATCGATGAAGAAACCAGAATCTGAGGAAAAGGTCACCTGACAGGTAGACAAAATAAAAATATGTAAGGAGGGATTTTTAATAAGTGTGGAATAACACACACCCATATTTTTACTCTATGAATGACAAAAAAGCCATTAACTCTTTAGACCCATGATGAAAATGGCATCTTTGCAGTCTTAAAAGTTTTACATCAAAGAAAATGCAAAGCTTATGGGGTTATTTTCAACTAGATGGATTAATGATCACCCAAAAGTTTCGATATTTTCATGGTTAGAAAAACTTGATAAATCTACCTTAAGTTCTTAAGCACTATTCCATTCAAGAATCAGCAGTGTAAAATCCATATCAAAAGGCATGACATGGCAATATAACAAACAAAAGGAGATTCATCAGTGCCAAGGCAAGGCTAATAGAAACAGCTGAAATTACTGTTTTATCAATGACAGCCTTATCGTGTACACTATAGTGATGCTTCATAGGGCAAGACATACACTTACATAATGTGAATTTGTTGCCTAACTACAGTAGCAGCTTGACTATAAGGATAATGGTTTATAACAGCAAATAGTAAAAGTAAAATGTCCAAACAATAGTCAAAAAGATTCAAGATCCAACCGAAATCCGTGAAACCAAAATATCACACTTACTCATTGTTACTTTCATCTGTCCATAAAATGACACGGCCAGGAAGGAAAAGTTAGCCAATCCACACAAGAGATGATTTCTGTACATGCCTACACCCACTGGAACAATAGCCAGTGACATCACATCTTCCACATTTTGAGGTTCTGCCGTATAGTGTGGTCGAGGGTTACCGGTGGCAATGTTGACAGTCACACTATTTTTTTGTGAGAGCGTTGCAAATGTATAGTGTCTTCTGAGATGTGTCTGGACTACAGATTCAACAGACCGAGTACCTGAAACCCAAAACAAGGGGAACTTTTCATAGACAATTTTTACTTGTTAAAATTGACATTTTCAAACTGATTTTTTCCTGAAGCAGAGTTCACTCCATGAACTCATTTAAGATTCCCAAGCAACTCCTGTAAAAAGGCTACGCCATTTCAATGAAGCTTTGCTCTGGAGGAACAATGACAACTCATCAAATCTTGCAAATGTAAAATGTTTGATACGGTAAGTTTGATTCATGTTAAACAAGCATATCTGAATACAAAACAGTGATATGAATAATTATTGAAGGATTACTTCAGTGCTCATGCATGTTTATTTGATATGAAGGAGGACTTCAAAAGAAACAAAATGGTGAAGAAAGCATTCAAAAATTTACTTCGTTAAGGAGATATTCAAGTTTAAAGTGTGGTATCATTTGTGTAGAAATGACTGAAATCAGACTAGTTGTGATGTCATAGCCTCAGATTCCTCAAAAGTCTTTATGTATTCTATCATATTTTGTCCTGCAATTTTGTGGCTTACAAAATATGGATATGTCAGAAAAGTAAAAACTAATCTAGGAAGGGTATTTATAATATACCACCTGAAGAAAGTTTGAGGAAAAATAATTTAAATAGGGAAAAAAACTCAATAAACTTTCTTTAAAATACATAAAGACTTCGAGGAATTTGTGACATCACAACTAGTCTGATTTCAGTCGTTTCTACACAAATGATACCAAACTTTAAACTTGAATATCTCCTAACGGAATAAGATTTTGCAATGCTCTCTTCACCACTTCGTTTCTTTTGAAGTCCTCTTTCATATAAGATAGACTTGCTTGGCCACTGAACTAATCCTTTAACTGAGTAAGTCTCAGTTAGGTCATGAACAGAAAGTGTGTTTTGGCATATTTTCTGTTTTACTGTTATAGGAAAATATCTATCTTTTTCAATTTCGTCTGGATTTTGTGTTGTTACACTTCTATGTTTGGGTATAAATAAAGTAAAATATTATCTTTACAGCTGGAATGTATACCATGAGTTGTATCTTTATTTGGCTATGAACTGCTGGTTCTTAGTCTGTTCATAGTAATTTAAAGCTAGAATTTACAGGACATTTACAATGATGAGTTAAATTGTAAATGATAAAAGCACCAAAAAAGCAAGTGGTAGGTTTTAACTCAACCTTGTCACAAATGTAAGCAATTTTTGTTATGTATTCCCAGTAAAAGTTTCTTGTGTCTCCAAAATGGTTGAATGTAGATCAAGTTCAAAGCTTTAAAACTGCTGCGATGTTCTGGTAGTTAACTTGAGTTTAGCTAGACATGGCTTAATTATCACCTATCCATGCTACATTGAAAGAACGGTACCTCACCTTCCCAAGCTACTTTGACTCCAAGATTGACCACTAGATCTTTCAGCCACTCCACATCCTTGCAAAGGTCCCCAAGAGCATACCCCCGTGGCTGTCTCATCAATAAAGTTGCACATAATACCCACACTGACATGAATACATGTTGTAACTGTAAGCTTTGCACGAGATAGGCTAGCTCTTTCACACATTGCTGCTCATCACTTGAAAGATTGAAAAGATATCTGAAAGAGGGTAAATACAAATTTAAATATCATTAATTTAAAGTAGAGTTTGTATTTCATATTATTCAGAGTTGCTTTTTATGCAGACAAACAAGAATGGTTTGTAGTAGAGTGAACATTGTCAGTAAATCTCAGTTATGTGATGTTCAAAAACAACATACATCATGTACCAAGTCAAAATTATCAATTTTAAAACACTGTACAATGTTAATCAAAATGCATTTATTTACATCACCATGGATTTTAAACGAATATTCCTGTGAATGATCAATTTCATATACATGATAGAGGACTATTAAAGAAACAAATTAGTGTAAAAATCATGTTTATATCTTATTCCGTTTAGGAGTTATTACATTTCAAAGATTTTATCAGTGTGTTCAATAGTGACCTCACAGTGTACAGCGTGATGTCATAAAGGCAAATTCAAAATAATTCTTGAGTATTTCTTTGAAAATTAATTGCTTATCAAATATATGAAAATGAAATTCACGGGAAAATTCCTTAAAGACAAATATCCTGTTTGTACCAACAATTGTCCATTTCTGATACATGAGGTAACACGATTCATTACTTAGGACTATCCTAAGGATATTCCCTTTGATTTTTCATTATAAATTCTGAGAATAAGAATGCTGGCAGCATTGTTAAATTTGGCAGAAATTTTCTTTTTCATAGTCGCACTTTTATATTAAGAGGTTTCCTTCAGATTTAATATTCATAAAAAGCAAGCAAATAAACAAACCTTGGTAAGAGGTTATGAACAGTTCTATCAACTCTGGGTGTAGCAAACTCTCTAGCTGAGATGGGGTCACCAAAATGAACTACAATATCACCATAGTCATCTTGCAGAATACTCCTTGCTTTTATCAAGCCCTGTAGTGAAAATAGGTTTCAAACAGTCACTTTATAAGAAGCTGCATCTAAAAAGTATGTACGATCCTCCCTCAAGCAGGAACCCTACAAGCATAAAAGCCAAGGTGGTTCAGGTTTCATGCTCGGAAGTGAATGGTACCAGGTTCGACCTCTGTCGCAAGAGCTGCATTGTATCTCTGAACAAAACTCTTTACATGCTCCAGGTCACTCAGCTGTAAAATGAGTACAAACACTGCTGAGGAGTTAATCTGCGATGGACTGGCATCCAGTCCAGGGAGAGGCATGTGCTTTTATTTGCTTTAGTATGCTGCCAAGGAAACTGGGTATAGGCAACAGCCTTATGGGCCTTCATGGCTCAAGTAAAGATTTAGCTAACTTTTTCCAGTCTTACACACAAACATAGCTTAACACATGTGATTATGAGTCGCAAATAGGAAACCACAATCCTTTAACTAGACAGAAAAGATGATGTTGGATCTAGACTCAAACCTACCACATGATGAATGGAAGACAAGAGGCATTTAGCACTGCGCAGTTTACTCCAGAAGTAAATGGCGTACGTTAATTGATAACTTATATAAATGAAGATTATTTTACTTTGATATTTGAAATCTACACAATGATCACACTTCAGTTTGTTGATCGAACACCTGTTTTGACAGATGTAAGAAACTTCATAAAAAGTATAAGGAAAAATTATATGGGTGGTAAGTTTTCTAGGCAAGCAACAGAAATTGGAAGAATGTTGCATTTGTGTTTGTTCAGAAAAAGCTTAAGTGCACATCTATACAAAATTAAGTACTAAGTACTGACGCATGACACATTCTATAAAACTTGAATTGTCAGTTTCAACTTCCAGTTTTCAATCGTTTCACAAATTAACATATTGTTTTCGAAATCTATCAGAGGAAATTTGGGCATCCATACTTCCCACCAAATTCAAGGGCGGTTGGTTGGTGGACTTATAGCACCCCTAAAGCATTGGTCAAATTGTGCCAAAGAGGTTAAACTTAATCAAATTACACCAAATTCCAGGAAGCAAGACAAGACCACCTGTAACTTACTGATGTTGACTCCTTTGGTTTTGGAATACCCAGCATTTCCCTTGAATGCAGCACCTCCTCAAGGATTCTATCGTAAGTCATGCTGATGGGTATGATGTATAAATCAGGCACTTTACCGGTAAAGAGCGGCTCTAATGCTGTACCAAACAAACCTGCATACAAAATTAACATCACGGTATCATAGATACAAATGCCACAACTTGCTAATACTTTCTTTAAAATAAAAACAGCTCATGCTTTGTAAGATGCAAGTGTCAGAATATCTATAACATGTGGCATCAAAAGAAAGAACATATATGATAATTGAAACATTGCTGCAAATAGTCTCTTTCATATGTACACAATTTTTTGAAATTACATGAACCAATATCTTTCCTTAAGAGAAATGGTCCGTCAATCATTCACAGTTATTGCACACATCACTTTAAGCACAACTATCTTCATCACCAGTTTGCAAACAAATTTCTCCCACTTAGACACTTAACACAGATGAGTGATTTCAATCACAAAAGTACCCTGAGAACTCTTCACTGGCTTCTGTAATCTTATACACACAAATAGCCTTGGGTTACTTGACTGTGGGCTTGGCAGATAAACAATCATTGTTTGGAATGGAAACACAATACACTGAACAGGAAGTCGGGTTGGTAATTGCCATACCTGAGTTTTCAGGATTAAGTCAGGTGCCGGGTGCGAGTCAGCTTAAAGAGAAACTTTTCGACATGTACTAAGTAAATAATTTTGTTCTTATGTGCTCTAATTCGCATGATGTTTTCATAATTTATCTTTTGTTTTAGATTTTTGATAAGAAAACTACTTTATTATCACAATGACTCTCTTTATCAAGAATTACATAATATTTAAATAAAGTTCATATTAATTCATGTCACTCCCTATTAATAGCAGCAATTCAAATAAGACATTAACATCAGACTTTTCCTGCGCAAAACCCCTTTATAATTTAATGGAAAAATGCCAGCAAAAAGGTTCCGAGTACATAAAAACGTGGGAAAATATAATTCAGTTACCTAATTTAGCAGAAAGAAATTTTCCTGTTCTGCTTCTTGTCCCTTCCAGAAAGAATTCCAAGGGCAGTTCACCGTTAATGACATTTATTTGCACATACTCCGTGAAGATAGCCCAATAAAGGCTGTCTGACCCAAAGCTTCTCCTGATGTAGAATGCCCCTGCTTTCCTGAGAAGAGTGTTCACTACACTCATTTCATTAAAATCTGGAGGGGAAGCAAGCATCCATCACTAACACAAACAACAACTGATTGACAAACACTGAACGAATACCCATTACAATAAAAAAAACCTGTTCTGGTTATAAAGATACTTTAATAATCTTTTTCAATGGCAAAGCTACCAGAGAAGAAGGGGGGAAATTTATGTTCCAATCAGGAGATATCAGATGTTTTGAAGATTAAAAAAGATTTTTTTGAACAATTTCATCACATAGGCATAGGAGGCAGGGGGTCAAAAGGGGCAACTGCCCCCCTAAATTGTAACTTTTCGGGCAGACATATACAAAAATCAGGCACTTGTTTTGGTGGGTAAGTAAAATGAAAATAGTAATAGGTTTTTTTGAGAAGAGAAATATAACACTATTTTGAGCACTAAAAAAATAAATCGAAATTGCCTTTCTCCAAATTCCCTAGAAAATGTTCAGCCATTGAAAGCACGAAATCTTTAGAGCTTTTTGGGGCTTCACTCTTAGGCCCCTACTAGGGCTTCTCCCTTTGACCTCACACTGTTTATACTATGAGTGCGCAATTATGTATGGGGCACACGTTTTTGGGATAATTCTCATTTGCCCCCCTTAATGAAATTGGGCCCCTACGCCTATGTTTCTTCACCATTTTGTAGTTCTTTTGTCCTCTACCATATAAGGTGAACGTGCTTGACCACTAAACTCCTTAAGTTCTTTCAAATATAGCTTTTTAAACGTTTGTTTTCATTCTGCTTGATTAATTCTTTGTATTGCAATTTTGGCAAATTTAAAGTTAACACACCATCTCCAGTGTCTTTTGGCCTAACCTACTTTGTCCTCCATCATGCATGTTACAATTTTTAATATCTACTTTATATTAAGATCTACTTTATTTTAAAAGCTACTTTATTTTAAAATCTACTTTATTTTAAGATCTACTTTATTTTAAAATCTACTTTCTTTTAAATTCTTCTTTATTCTAAAATCTACTTTATTTCAAAATGTACTTTATTTCAAGCTCTACAACTGTCATACATTTACACACATTTATGTCATCTTTACATACCTTGCCCGGCAGCTATGAAAGGTAATGGTACATCGTAGTGATAACAAATAAAAGAAATAGTAAGAAAGTCCAAGTAGCTTCGATGGGTTGGTAATAAAATTACAGGTGCTTCTTTTGAAATGTGTCTTAACTGCAAGAAATAAGAAAAATATTGCTGAAATACTTCTTTACCCTTTGCTGAGAAAATACATGACTTAACATCAATATTGTGCAGGAAAGACTAAAAAGAATTTTTTTTTTTAAAAGAATATAATTATACAAAATAAATTTCATAAGGGCTCATATACAGGCAGTATTATTCACTTCAATTGTCATTTTGGAGAGGGTATAACAATCATTATAAAATCAGAAAACACTTACGTTCCCATTTTTTGGCAAAACGATATAATGGGTATTTAATCCTTACTCTACCAACACTTTTTTGAAAACATGCTTGGGAGGCGGAGCCAAAGATGGGGCACCCAAAACTGCAATAATATCGCTGCATGGTAGAGTAAGGGTTAAGCACAGGCTTATTATTAAAGGGTTCTCTGTCTTCCAAGCAGCAGAGTCAGGCTTGTTCTGCTTCAGTGACCCGGTGGGCCGCCCACCGGGATCATGCTGCACATATATTTTTAAGCTGGCACACTTGCGGCTGGTTGATTAACCCTTACTCTACTAGCACATTTTTAAAAACGCGCTTGGGAGGCGGAGTCAAAGATGAGGCACCCAAAACAGCAATAATATCGCCGCGTGGTAGAGCAAGGGTGAAAAGGAAGACCATTTAGTAACCAAAACTTATTTCAATATTTTTGTTTTAAGTGCTCTTGTTGCTTATTTCGTCAAATATATGAAGCTTCACATTTGGATATTCATGCACAATGATAAATACCACACACAGTACCATCCTGTGCTGTGTTAATGTGCATGAGGCTCTGTTGGTACAGATTTTCTTCCTTCAAAAAATTGCATATATTCTTTGATCCCTAGGACATGAGGAAAAGGTTTGCTTGCTTAGCATTATCTAAACTTACAATTAGCATCATCTAAACTTACAACTGATCAACCTACATGGTCACTAATTCTGCTGATACTTATGCACACCCATGTAGTGCTGTTGACTTGCGATTAATTCACTACACATTTAACCGCCAAAATTTTGAGCGTTTAGCGATTAATTGTAACCAAGCTTCACCCAAAACTCAGTAATTTTTTTATGTTGGACTGGTACACTTCACACACATACCATGTATTTTCAGACCAAAAATAGGTCCAGAATCTCACCAAATGCAAATTTAATTTCTTATAAGTACCCATTAGGCGGATAAAATTTGAGGCAGTCTGAAGTTCCATCTACTATTACAAAATATTTTTTGTACATCAACCGTACTCCAGTACAGTATTGGCTGAGGCCTGTAAAAAAGCACTTCCCTGCTGTAAATTAATTTTTAGTTCTTAAAGTGCGGCAACAATTTTAAATTTAACAAGCTAAATTCAGTTCTGGCCATTAACACGCCATGGAAAAATCTAAACGACCAATAATCAGGAAAATGAAGGAATTTACTTGATTTGTAATACCTTTTTCATGCATTTTAAGCATAGAAGGGTTTGTTTTCAGTTTATAAGCTCAAATCTTTTGGATAATTTATTGAGTATTTTACAATCTTTTTCAGTGGTGGAAATTGTTACTGTACACTAGACCACCCATATAGTATTTTCGCAGTTTTTGAAGAGTTCGAGCGATAAGTAATTAATCGCTAATAGTTGACAGCACTACACCCATGTTCAAGTGCAAGTACAGGTTTTACGTACACAAGGATTTAATTGCATAACAATGGAAGATGAAGAGAAGAAATACCCTCAAGTAGTGCTTAGTTCTGTATATGTGTTACTAAATTTTCAAAACATCTTCAACTTGTTGTAAGTTTTCTAATCATTCTGATATGTACCTATATCAGTTAGCCGTACCTTTTCCATACCACTCTTGTTGACATACATTCTCTTGAACAATCTCCTATAGACCTTTGGGAAGACATAGCTAAGAAACCTGATATTTCCCATTGACTGGGTGTGTGCCATCTCATCAAGAATCTCACGAGCTTCTTTCTCTACAGCCTCTTGTTTGATGCCTTGCTCAACAATCTGATGAAAGACAGGGAAAGTAACAGAAGCCAAGTTGGAATCTCTTACACTAATAAACACCAGCACCCATTTAGAACCCTCGTTAATTCAAAATTTGAGTAAGATCTGTTTGTTTGTTTATTTGATAGGGCTTAACGGCACCACGACAGTGAGGGTCAAATTGTGCCTGAGAGGTTAGATCATTCCAGAGGTAGGAAGAAAAGGAAATAAAAGGAGATTGAGAGAAGCACAGGAACTAAAAGCCAGAAAGCTGGGATCAAGAGAGGAAGTGTATGGGTGGAAAAAAGGGCAAAAGTAGAGAGAGAGGGGGTAGGAAAGGAGGACTTAATATGGTTGTAGAGGAAAGCATGATCACGGAAGGAGATAATTTTATCTAGAGGGTTTTTCTGGAGCTTAGCTATTGAGTTGTGGGGAGCGAGGGAAGCTCTGGGAATATTTCTTGTATGTAAGTTACAGTCTATTGTGATTATTCTTAAAACAGAACAACTTCAGAATAAAATGTTTATAACAATAGCAATTTTCTTATATTCATTATTGAATCATTATTGAATTTCAAATTCTTATAACAAAAAAGAACATGCAAAGGTTTTAAAATATCATGAAAATACACAACTGAAATCTCACCATCAATTTTAAAGAATTGAGTTTCAAATGTATTAATAAATGTATACATTACTGCCTAAAAGTGGTATCCTGGTAAATTATAACCAAAATTGGTCAATATCAAATTTTCATTCAAATAACAATTTTTTTACTGTAACAAAATGCTAACCTTGAAATAGTGTGCTTTAGCCTCATTCATTATAAGTTCTTTGACATGGAATGTATTGTTCCCCTTACCACCTTGCCAAATAACTTTAAATAATTGAGAACATGTGCAGCTTCAAGGTTTTAAAATATCATGAAAATACACAACTACATAAAAGAAATCTCACCATCAATTTTAAAGAATTGAGTTTGCAACATGAAAGTATTAATAAATGTATACATTACTGCCTAAAAGTGGTATCCTGGTAAATTATAACCAAAATTGGTCAATATCAAATTTTCATTCAAATTAACAATTTTTTTTTACTGTAACAAAATGCTAACCTTTGAAATAGTGTGCTTTAGCCTCTGTGAATTCATTATAAGTTCTTTGACCTCTGATGGTGTGTATGATTTCATATACTTGTAATGGGGTACTCCATCTTTGTTCTTCAATGCAAATGTGACATCCCAGCCTTTCCGCCGCGGTGCCAAAATATCCTCCATGTCATCCATTGTTAGATGCTGAGAGAACGAAAAACTTACATTGATTTCAAATGGTGCAGATTGATTTGCGATGTTAAAATGAAGGCTGGACTATACACATTTCTGTCACAAAAGATTATAGGATTAATTCAGTGTTTAGGAAAGTTCATTTCATATGAAGTAGAACATTAAAATAATCAAATGGTGAAAAAACATTAACAATTTTATGTAGAAATGACAGAGAGTTGACCATTTATAGACTAGTTGTGACTAGTTGTGTTCACTTTCCTCCAAAATCTTTGTGCATATTTTGAATTGTTTTCTAAGATTTCATAGCTTTCAACCATTGGATATGTCATGAAAGTACTAGACTAGAATCTAGAGATAAAAGTTTGATTTACCACCTGAAAATTAAATCAACTTTGAACAAATATACACTTAAGTGTTAAAAAAGAAAGTGTGTGACAACACTCTTCAACACCACTCATTTCAATCAATTTTTTTACAAATTTAAAATCTAATTTCTCCTGAATGGCATAGTTTCATCACAGGTTTGTTTGTCTTTATGTCATCTATAAACCTCAAAGTAACAAACATATTATTTGTTTATCTTATAGTAATCAGCAAGTATGATCTCAACCCCCTCAATTTTGTTTAGTGCATAAAAATAATTACTAAATGACACTTTTTCACGCAGTCAAATCTGATTTGTCCACTCTGTACTTTACCATTTTCACAATGTGTGTACTTGCAAAAAGTACACATTCACAAGGTGGTGGGGAGTATAAGGTGACATAAACAATAAGTGTGCATCAACCTTTTATCTCATTGTTCATTTGAACAAAACAATTTCATTCAAAACAAGTCCTTCACTAGATCAGCTCAATTTTCTTGCAGACTAAAAGCAAACACCTAACTAACTATTCAATCTACTACATGTACAACACACTTCATTCTAAGTCACGATCACTCTGACAATAATTGCACCTGCCTTTCAAAGTTCACCTTCTATTCAAACTTTTCTTTTGCAAAGATAACCTTTTGCAAAGATAACAAATTCAGACATAAGTTTAGTAGAAAAACTCCTCACTCACAAGTAGATACTTCATCACTTAAAAAAAACACACTAATCAACCTACAAAATGTAAGAACAATATAACACACAACTTACTGTAGCAAGCTCAAAAGTTTTAAGAAATAACTTGAGTTAATGTATATCCTCCTTGTGCAGTTCAAATAATTAATGACTAAATCCAGGGGATTTGAGTGCTTTTATTATTGGTTGACAATGCAGCACCACAAGAGATTTTCACATCACCTAAACAAAATCCAGGACATTGTCAACAGATAGGAAATACCTGCAAGATAAAGAATGTCATCGTGAAGGATAAATTGAGTCAAATGAAATGTGAACAAAATAAAATGTCCTTTGTTACATAGTACAGTTACATAATGATGATGGTCATTCTGTAATGAGGACTACTGTGCAGTTCTCATGCAGGTTCAGCTAAACAGGAAAATACCATAATAACACACAGAGGAGAAACGGTATGTGCAATGTATGGGGTGTGTAGAATGTTACAAAAATTTCACTGAAATCTAGTATCTTACCAGGAAATAAAAAAAAAAAAAAATAGTTTTTTGACTGAATGCAAACTAAATTGCTTGAATGTTCAATTTTTCTGTGTCTGCAAGGGGCTTAAGTTCCCCAGTACCTTAACAAAATATGGTAAAAGGAAAGACATTCAGGTTGCCATGCCCAGGCAACAATCACGGAGCTGCCATTCTGTCAAGTGACAAATGAATATGTGGCTGGTATCTACTGTACAGCAGTTTACAGATTGACTATTCACTTGGCATGGAGCTTTTCAATTTGATACTTTGCTTTCTAAAGGTACAAAGAGTATTTACATATTTCTTAATCTCTACAGCAAATTAACATGATCAACAGCCGATCTTGGGTGACAATTGGAGTCAACATTGTTAATAAGTGAAGCCTTTTGCATTTTAAGACAAAAATTGTATCTAGCTATTTGCTTCATTTTGGAAGTTAATATCACACATACTTACACTAATATAACAAACTAAAAACATTTGACAAAACCAACCAGTCACTTTTCAATTTTTCAACATACTGTGGCAATCTTTGAAATACATAAGAAATCAATAATAATGCAATAAGATATCAATAATAAGGCAATAAGATATCAATAATAAATGCAGCAAGGTATCAATAATAATGCAACAAGATATCAATAATAAGATATCAAGTAATGCAATAAGATATCAACAATAATGCAATAAGATATCAATAATAATGCAATAAGATATCAATAAATAATGCAATAAGATATCAATAATAATGATAATAATAAGATATCAATAAATAATGCAAAAGATATCAATAATAATGCAATGATAATGCAATAAGATATCAATACTAATAATATCACTAATAATGCAATAAGATATCAATAATAATGCAATAAGATATCAATAATAATGCAATAAGATATCAATAAATGCAATAAGATATCAATAATAATGCAATAAGATATCAATAATAATGCAATAAGATATCAATAATAATGCAATAAGATATCAATAATAATAATAAGATATCAATAAGATATATCAATAATAATGCAATAAGATATCAATAATAATGCAATAAGATATCAATAATAATGCAATAAGATATCAATAATAATAATAAGATATCAATAATAATGCAATAAGATATCAATAATAATGCAATAAGATATCAATACTAATAATGCAATAAGATATCAATAATAATGCAATAAGATATCAATAATAAGATATCAATAATAATGCAATAAGATATCAATAATGCAATAAGATATCAATAATAATGCAATAAGATATAAATAATAATGCAACAAAATATCAATAATAAAGCAACAAAATATAAATAATAATGCAATAAGATATCAATAATAATGCAAGAAGATATCAATAATAAGGCAAGAAGAAGATATCAATTTGATTTTTTCACCAGTTTGTTTCTTTAATTGGCTCCTTTCAAATAAATCCAAAGGTGATAACAGACACAAGAAGTGCATCAATGATAAAGTATTTCAACCAATGTAACATAAAATGTTATGATAAAGTTCATGAACATTTTATTGTAGCTAGTTATTCAAAATAATTTCAAAATTTAACATCACAGAAATCCTGCAGTGCAAATTTTGACAATTTCAACATTACATACAGTAAAGCTTCACCGTTTAAAAAATCACTATCATCATCATCCTCATCGCTTTTGATATATCTCGGAAGAGAAAGTTGAATAATATGGCAGTGCAGATGTGCCATATTGATTGTTTAAACACACAACAACATGAGAAGACACAAATTTTGATGTTTGTTCCAAGCTTTATTAAAAGTTAACATAAACATTGATAACAAAAATAAAGTCTAAAAATGAAGGTGAAAAAACCAGCCCCCTGTGTAGGTCAACAGAGCAAACTGAAAAGCCAACAGGACAAACCGAATAGCTACCAGGGAAATCTTTAGGGCCACCAAGGATTTGATAAATAACAAATCCCTGGGAAAAGTAAAAACCACCAGGTGAATTCCTTGAACCACTATAGATTTGTTACATAGTAAATTTTAGAGAAAGTAAGTCTAAAAATTGTAGGCCAAATAACCAGGCCCTGTATAGGTAAAGAGGGCAACCAAACATTTAAAACATGACAAAAGTGCTTTTGAAAAATATGTTAAATACCACTAACTTACTGCCCGAGGCAACTGCCCACCTCACTAGAGTTATAATACAGAAAATGGGTTGGAAAAGACAAATTTATATGACAAAGTGAAATGACAAACTATATGATGCATGCATGCATGCATGTGATAATGTATGCATGTCTGTCTGTCTGTATGCATGTCTGTCTGTATGCATGCATGTATGTTTGTATGCATGCATGTATGTTTGTATGTATATATATATATATATATATATACATATATATATATACTATATACATATATATATATATATATATATATATATATATAATAATATATATATATATATATATATGTACATAATAATAATAATAATAAGTTAATTGCGGACGTTATTAGCAAAGGCAGTATGTATGCAGCCCAAGCTAAAAAAAATGCAGACACTGGGAGAAAATCTGTGTTAGAAAGAGATGAAGAATTTGATAATTGCACACCCCGGAACTAACCAAAAACAACATACACTTGAAAATCATGGATATTTTCTGCGAACTAAAGTTTTGGAGGGTGTGAATAGCTTTGTCCCATGAAAGAAAGTATGTTGGCGTAATCGGCCAGTGTGGATATCTCGGGAGGTATTGCAGGCTATTCAAAAAAAGAAGAAGTTGTGGCATTGTTATAAACACAGTGGGTCCTGCGGAGCTTGCTAGGTCTAAGATCATGAAAAGTTCACAAAGGGTTTTATAAGAGATACTAAAGTGCTTTTCGAAAAATATTTGTCCAAAGAGGTTAAGATTAAATAAACATTTCACTGTTATGTTCGCTCCAAGCATAAAACCAAGGAGGTTGTTGGTTCCCTTCAGGGTTATGATGGTGTTACTATCAATAGTGGTAAGGACATGGCTGAGGTTTTAAATGACTACTTTGTGTCTGTTTTTACTAAGGAGTCCCTTGCTGATGATGTTGTGAATTATCTTAAGAGTGCACTCTCCAGTATCCATTCAGGATCTTAATTTTTCGGTTGATGTTGTGTTAAGAAGTTGAAGGGTTTGAATTCAAATAAAGCACCTGGTCCAGATGGTATGCATCTTGCTATCTTACATGAGTGTTCTGATGTTTTTTCTGTTTCCCTGAGCATTATCTGTCCAAAGTGCTTTGATGTTGGTGTTATTCCTAGTGATTGGAGAATTGTGATGTCATTCCTAGTGACCAGTTTGCCCTGTAACTATAAGCCAGTGAGTCTTACTAGTGTTGTGTGCAAGGTCATGGAGTCCATTGTTAAGGATGTTGTAATAGATCATTTACTGGTCAATGCTTTGTTGAATTTGTCCCAGCATGGGTTCTTACCTAAGAGGTCTTATGTTCTAATTTGTAGAGTTTCTTGATGATGTTACTAAACTAGTTGATTGAAGACTGGTCATAATGTGGATTTTATCTATTTATATTTCCAGAAAGCACTTGATAAGGTTCTGTTAGGCAGGCTTATGATGAAAACAAGAGCACTTGATGTGAAGGGAAAGTGTGCCAGTTGGATAAATTCCTGGTTAATTGACAGGTCACAAAGAGTTGTTGTTAATGGTGAAGTATCTCCATGAAAGAAGGTTACAAATGGTGTTCCTCATGGTTCTGTATTGGTTCCACTTCTTTTCTTAATCTTCATTAATGATATTGATATTACCCTTGGCTCCAGGATTGATAAATTTGCTGATGACACTAAGCTGTACAGGATTGTTGATGATGCTAGGGATTCTTCACTGTTGCAAACTGATCTGGATAAGTTGGTTTCTTGGTCCCAAACATGGCAATGTCATTCAAAGTTGATAAAAGCAAAGTTATTCATTTTGGTCAGAGCAATTTGGTTTTTGATTACTGCATGAATGGTTCAAATCTTGGTTGTGTTGATCAAGAAAGGGATCTAGGTGTTGTCATTACTAGCAATCTGAAGCTTTCTGAACAGTGTGCTTTAGCAGCTGCAAGGGCAAATAGGATGCTTGGTTTGATTAGAAGAAATTTGTTTCCCTGGTAGAGAGGTTGTTCTTAAAGCAGTTAGTCAGGCCTCACCTTGAGTATGCAATTCAGGCTTGAAGTCTCTTTTGTGAGAAGGATAAGTTCATTTTGGAACAGGTTCAGCGAAAAGCCACTACACTTATTCCTGAAGTAAGAAATCTCTCTTATGAGTCTAGGTTGCAAATTCTTTGTTGACCATGCTTGAGTTGAGAAGAGTATTATTCAGGTTTTTAAATTCCTCTCTGGTAGTCATGCCTTGACTTCCTGTAATTTCTTGCATGTTCAGCTTATCCTCATGTGACATGTGGTAACAGTTTGAAGTTGATCAAAGAGTTCTCATGGATAGATATTTAGCATTTTACTTTTTCGTAAAAAGTTGTTATTGAGTGAAATGGTTTGCCTGAGTGGGTAGTTAGCTCCAATTCTGTTTACAATTTCAAAGTCAAGATTGATAAGTTCTTTACTAAATCTTTGCGTCTTTGATTTTGTATTTTTGTGGTGGTGGTGGTAATGGTGTTAGCTTGGGCTTTTATGGAGTGACTCATCCTTTTTAGCCCGTCATCATGTTATGTTACTTAACGACTCCAAGGATGAACACGGATGAAAATAACCTCAGACAATCTGGATCAAAAACAATAGGCTAAAAGTAGGTAAAATTTTTCAACTAGAACTATTAAAATGTCCATTTGACATACACAGTAAATGCTGCCGTGGATTTAAATAAACAAATTTTGTGTGCTAAAAATGCTCAAAAAATTCCTTATACGCTCATGCTTCATTGATCCTTTCTCATTTCCAGAACCCAAATTGCATAATTTGCTTCTAACAGAAGATCTTCTGTGCTAATTTTTAATAGAGATAAGTTATTTTTATGATTTTGGTGCACAGTTGAAATTTTAGGTGCACACTTTGATACTAGATGCAAATCTTTCAATAAATTTTAGTTTTCTTTGTTCAAAAGTTTAGAAATATCAAGTTCTTGATAACCTAAACACAGGAAAACTTCTTCACAATTTGCAACTTAAGCCTTTTGTTAAATATTGCTGTATTATTTGCACTATAATAGATGATAGATTTTCTAGATCTTGGCACACATTTTGTAGATCTTGGCACATATTTTCTAGACATAGGCGCGCATTTTTGAGTCCAAAAAATTATCTTCCATTCTTGAGGTCGGACATCCGTTGAATGTTGTGGTGCACGGCGACATACAGTAACAATGCTTTTTAGACGATCTCAAACTTTAATGAACAAACAGTCAGTTATCATTGCAGTCAATGGGGACAAACCTTATTTTTTTTTTTTTTCAATGAATACTGGACAGAATTTCATTTTTCTTAAAAAATAATTTAGGCCTACAACATATATGAGTACCATTCATTTTCGCTGACTGTCTGAGGCGATACAAGTATTCATAAAAATATCCCATTGACTGTAATGATAAAGTTTCCCCTCCTAACTTGGCAAAATCGTACTGAGCTCGTACAAAGTTACGTCGACTCCAGACCTCAAGAATGCACACTTTTCTAATAGGCCCTATGCAGTCTGGGATTGTCCAGAACAGCTCGCAGATGAGTCTCCACGTTAGTACGTTGATACTTAACCTTTTCACTACCAATGGAGTGTACGTGCCCTGTTTCGTTCTATATTTTTCTTTCTGAGCAAAACCTAGGCCTAAGTCAATCCTTCTTGATCTCCTAGGACTCGGGCCTAAGTTGTGTTTATTAAACATTGCCTAGGCTGAGGTTAACTGTATGGTCCCACGTTAGGCGTAACAATTTTATATTAGCAAGCCAAGTTTCTTTAAATTAAACTGGAGATTTATCAAATTGCATACAATTAAGTATATGTATTTACGTAACATAACTATCAGGAAAAAGAAAAGAGGAATTTATTCAACCTCTGCAAAAACCCGCGCACACAAATAAAACCACAACCATAACACCAAAAACCCATAGGCCTAACGTTAGGTCTACATCAGATCTGCGAATTTCTGAGGAGCATGATGACTTGAGTCAAGGCCACCTTTTACTTGATACTTTCAACCTACAGTTTTAACTGCAAAATCAAACTAAAAAGTCAATTCTTACCTTGGCATTAAACATGTTTCCAATGCCAAAAGATAACGAAATCAAACCAAACATGTGTTAATCAGCACAAAACATTTGTTTGACCCAACCTCTTCATTTACAATTTATATTTAAACCTACCTAAAGTCAAGTTAGCCTTAGATTCCAGATTCGGATTCAGCCGGTGTAACGTGCTAATCTGAGCAGCGTGCTAATGCGATGTAAATCAGATCATCCGTGGTATGTTATTTTGGAAGGCACAACGGCACGTTAGGGTCGTGCCGTTGTGAGCACGGCTAATTAAGGTTAATTTATTAATTACAAGTATTGATTTTTCGACTTTAATCGAAAGCGCCTCTACACCCCCCTGATGCTCAAATACCAAACGGGGACAATTTCCCCCTTCTTCACAGTTATCCGACCCCCTCTTACTTTCACGGATTATCACGGATTTAAGTCCCATTGACTTAGTGTGTGGACAGCCCGTGTCGTTGTGAGCACAGCTAATTAGGGGTAATTAATTAACTTTAAGTATTGAAATTCATACATCAATCGAAAGGTTTTCGGGCCCCCTCGCCGGTAAAAAAGTAAAATCAATGAAAATCCAAACATTTCTGGAGGTAAACAGCCTTCCAAAATAGCATACCCCCAATCATTTCACTTGCACCCCCCCCTCCCCCTCTCCCTTTCCCGCTCCTCCCTAAACAAGGTCCGCTCCCAGTCTATAACGAGGTATCCAGTGTTTAAGAAAGAATAAAATAACCCGGGGAAATTAAAGAAAGCATGTTAGTTCTTTTGAATGTGTAATTCTTTGATCATAATTTATTCATATCTTTGCCAGCCAACATTTATTGTCAATTCCTCTTAAACGTTCATACCTAAAACTCACACCTTATTCTACACACACCTTCGTCTTTCAAGATAGATATTCAGATTGAAATGCCCCTTGAAAACTTAAGTCATAAAACTCTTTCTTCTGTGCCACACCCAATTTCGAGGCCACCGTAGACAAACCATCCACGGATGATCGGGTTTACATCGCATTAGCACGCTGCTCAGATTAGCGCGTTACACCTGATTGTGTATTTTTTGCCATGTCGAAGTACCATTGTAGCATATTCCTATGAGGTTATATTGCAATGCTGCCTTTAACTTCCATGAGTACTTTTTAGTCATGTTTTTATGGTATTCTTTCTTTTTTTTTTTTTTTGGTTTCTCTTCTTAGGATCTCCTGGCAATTTATTCTGTTGGTAGTAATAAGTTAGTGCATGGGTATCCTGAATTTTTGGTACTCATTACAGTCCTTGAGTGCCTTGGAAGCTTCCAAAATAGTTGGTGGACCAGTACATCTGCAGATGTGAGACATTTAAAGTCTGGTTTATTGATTCAAGGGTTACTCGGTGCTCCCAAATGAGCCCGTAGACCAACCTACCTGTAGGCTGTATAACATAACAAGATGGCGGGCTAAGAAGGGTGAATCACCCCATAAAAAGCCCAAACTAACACCACCACAAAATAATATTAATAATAATAATAATAATAATGATAATAATAATATTAAGAGTAATAATAATAATGATAATTAATAATAATAATAATATTAATAATAATAATAATAATAACAATAATAATAATAATAATGATAATAATAATAATAATAATAATAATAATAATAATAATAATAATAATAATAATAATAATAATAATAATAATAATAATAATAATAATAATAATAATAATAATAATAATAATAATAATAATAATAATAATAATAATAATAATAATAATAATAATAATAATAATAATAATAATAATAATAATAATAATAAGACGCCAAGAGTTAGTAAAGAACTTATCAATGATGACTTTGAAAATGTGAACACAATTGCAGCTAGCTACCACTCAGGCAAACCATTCCACTCAACAAGTCTTTGCGAAAAGCTAAAACGCTGAATATCTATCCGTGAGAACTCTTTGGTCAACTTCAAACTGTTACAACGTGTCACATGAGGATTACCTGAAACATGCAAGAAATTACAGGAAGTCAAAGCTTCAATACCAGATTGGAATTTTAGAATATTGCCACGTATTCTTATCAACTCAAGCGTGGTCAAACCAAGAATTCGCAACCTATATTCATAAGAGAAATATCTTATTTCCGGAATAAGTCTATGAACCTGCTCCAAAATTAACTTATCCTTTTCATAAAAAGGACTCCAAGCCTGAATAACATACTCAAGGTGAGGCCTGACTAACTGCCTATACAAATTAAGGTCAAACTCTCTACCAAGAAAACAAAAATTTCTTCTAATCAGACCAAGCATCCTATTTGCCCTTGCAGCTGCTAAAGCATACTGTTCAGAAAGCTTCAGATTACTACTAATGACAACACATAGATCCCTTTCTTGATCAAAACAACCAAGATTTGAACCATTCATGCAGTAATCAAAAGCCAAATTGCTCTTACCAAAATGAATAACTTTGCATTTATTAACATTGAATGACATCTGCCATGTTTAGGACCAAGAAACTAACTTATCCTGAGTAGTTTGCAACAGTGAAGAATTCCTAGCATCATCAACAATCCTGTACAGCTTTAATAGTGTCATCAGCAAATTTACAAATCCTGGAGCCAAGGGTAACATCAATATCATTAATGAAGATTAAGAAAAGAAGCGGACCCAATACAGCACCCTGAGGAACACCACTTGTAACCTTCTTCCATGGAGATACTTCACTATTAACAACATCTCTTTGTGACCTGTCAATTAACCAAGAATTTATCCAACTGGCACACTTTCTCTCCACACCAAGCGCTCTTGTTTTCAACATGAGCCTGTCTAACGGAACCTTATCAAATGCTTTTTGGTAGTCTAAATAGATAACATCAACAATATGACCAAAATCAACTAGTTGTTTATACAATTGGGACTCCACACTCAAAATCAAATAAATAATTTAATATATGTATCATATCCACTTAATCCATCGACAACCTCATATGAATGACCTGACTGCCTGAAGTAGCATATTATGTGGTTATTTTTATTTTTAGATTCGAGTATTCGGCACTTTGAGGCCCTGTAGCTCCCAAGCTAGCTTGTGGACCAACATACCCGCATATAAATATAAGACCACACACCCCATGTATAATTCGACATATGTGCCATATGAATTGAAACCATCAGGCACCCCCAATAACGGGCCCAAGTGGGATATTATGTGCTCAATTTTGTGAGATTTTCGGATTTTTGTCCCATGGGTACACTAGAGACTACTAAACTAGCGCGTGGACCAACATACTTTGGGCCCATTTAGGAGGGTGTCTGACAGCTTCAATGGATCAAATAACTCCTCTGATCTTGGGGTCTAATGTGTATATGCGGATCTGTTTGTCCACAACTACTTTAGGAGCCCCATGGCACCCAAAGAGCCGAACCCCTAAATTTCATCAAATGAACCACATAACATGCCATTTGGACCCATTTTAGAGGGTGCCTGAGGGCTTCAATATATATGGGACCTATATCAAGTAATTTCTCTGATCTTAGGGTCCAATGTGTATATGCGGGTAGGTTGGTCCACAAGCTAGTTTAGGAGCCCCATTGCATCCAAAGGGCCGAAAACCCTAAGTTTCATCAAATGACCAACATAACATGCCATTTGGGCCCATTTTAGAGGGTGTCTGACGGCCTCAATGAATATGGGACCTATATCAAGTAACTCCTCTGATCTTAGAGTCCGTCTAATGTGTATATGCGAGTATGTTGGTCCACGAGCTAATTTAGGAACCCCTTAGCACCCAAATGGCCGAAAACCCTAAATTTCATCAAATGAACCACATAACATGCCATTTGGGCCCAGTTTAGAGGGGGCCTGACAGCTCCTCTGATCTTAGGTTCAATGTGTACTTGCGGGTATGTTGGTCCATGAGTTAGTTTAGGAGCCCCATGGTACCCAAATGGCCGAAAGCCCTAAATCTTATCAAATGAACCACATAACATGCAATGTGGGCCCATTTCAGAGGGGGCCTGACAGCTCCTTTGATCTTAGGTCCAATGTGTATATGCGGGTATGTTGGTCCACGAGCTACTTTAGGAGCCCCATGGTACCCCAAAGGGCCGAAAGCTCAAAGTTTCATCAAATGAACCACATAACATGCCATTTGGGCCATGAAAAGATTCATATCATGTTAAAAGTTGAAGATTTCCGGAGAAGCAGCCACTTTTGATGGAAATCTTATTTATTAGTGCAATATGTACCCCCTTCTATTACCCCCTTCCCCAACACACATACACAAGAGGTGAATCTTCCTAAGCCTCTTGAAGAGGAAGGTGGCTTAACCAGCTTGAGCATCCACCAGGGTTAAAAGTTTGTCAGATTTGAAGTGGTCCGTCAATCACCAAACTATGAAAAGTCATTTATTTTATTATCTACGTATTCCGCCCACTCGGTTTTGTAAATAGGTTAGAAGATGCTAAGAAAGAAAAAAAAAGAAAAAAACTATAAAAGAAAATTTATTTTTCGACAAGTAATGGCAGCATTGCATTACACCTACCCAAGTACATGTGAATAGAATGCCGGTACTGGGTACTGCATGGTTGAACAAAACCTAAGTCCCAAATATGAATTTGAGAGTCTGAGGCTGAATCTGAATATGAATCTGAGGCTGAATTTAAATCTGAGGCTAACTTCAGGTCGGTTGTATTTAATACGTTACACATAGGCCAATATAAATTGATAATTTCATTGTTTGTAAATTGTATTGGACACTGGAAAATCATATCATGTCAGGCGTTACCGGCTGCGACCTATCAACACTAATTAACATATGGCGCAAAATTTAAACGAAACGGTCTGAATGTCAGCATGTGGAAGCGCTGTTATTTGATTTGATTGATTGATTTCCACACAAAATCATGCTACAAGAAAGCAATTCATGGAGTTGCTGATCTCACCACCTTAAGCATAAAGCATAGTAGGGAAAATTGCTAAAAAGAAAGCAATCCATAGAGTTGCTGATCTCATCACCTTAAGCGTACAACATAGTGGGGGAAATAGCTAACAGGATCACTATAAAGGTTTGTGACTTTTGGCACAAAAATGTACAATTAGTACATTATTAACCTTTAAGGTCACATATTTTACCTTTGACCCTTGACCCTAATCACTGAAACAACTTCTGAAATTTTTCACATTTGTCGTTCCCTACTGTATGATACCATTCATGCTCACATCACACTTACCATTCCATAACGGGAAATGGTGAAATGTGGTCAATAGCTATGTGACCTTTGACCTTTTGACCGCAGAGTCTACGGAATACAAATTCTTGTACTAAGGTATCA